>JAQIWQ010000441.1:0-16818 GCA_034695825.1 Folsomia inoculata
GTAGTTGATAGTACCAGATCATACGTATGTGAGACCTTCACATTCATGGCTACTGGACACCCGCTTTCTGTGTTTAGAATGGCATTCTCAGGACCATTATATACCACCTTGCAAGTCTGATTCCACGTTTGAATCATCAGATCGAAGGGGTCTGCCTCCACTAGTTGAACTTGTTGATTAATCCTAGGCATATCCATTTCCATATAAAGGTCATCCATATCCTGGCCGAAATAACACCTCTTCGCTGACCCTAGTGTTAGAGGACATTCTCGTTCTCCGCATGGAAGAGTGATATTGAAAAAATCCATCAACCCTGGAAAAACTTTCCCTTCTTGCCAAAATCTAGTCCCAGTTTGTGCCATATATTTTGCTAACATCAGACGAGTTGTGGTGTAGGAAGTTGCATACATGGAATTTGGAGACTTCATTTTCAATTCGTTAAAATCATCTTCATGAGTTTTTTGTTCACCAGCCATTATATTCAAATCGGCTCGCATTTTGTTGTATGCCATTTCGGTGAAGTTTGCTTGCTGGTACAAATTATCAATTGATTGTTGTTGTAAATTGGCAATTTCTTCAAGATTGGAGACCCTTACGGTGTTGGTTGCTGCCAGAGCCACTCCAGCCACGCCAAGTCCCGTCACAACGATAGCTCCAATGATAACCGCACCGATGATGATAAACCTTTTCTGCCTGACTCCATGCATTGAATGCGAGTGGTATAACTTGACAGGAAACACTGGACACATCTTCTCCATCTCATCAAGAAAATATTGCTTGTACATTTCGTCGCATATTTTCCGAGTCTCGTTGACCAGGTCCTTGTGGATAATGTCCTCTGTGATAAGTGTACAAGGACTTACAAGATTGATCCGTAAGTATACTGATTCGTAACCGGAGATGATTGGCACCTTACTCCCTCGCCATAGTACAGGTTGGGAATTTTGGATCGTGGTTCCTGTGGTCAGCCCACTCAGACACATGAGGCTCACGAGGGTCCAAAACATTTTCGTAGTCCCCTTTCTGTTCTGTCTTGGGCAGGGTCGGATCCCAATTAAATCAGTCATCTCTGCATGTTTCGTAGGACCAAGTGGTTTGGTCAGGATATCCGCTTTCTGTTCCTGGGTGGGGACGTACTGGACTTTGATTTTTCCAGCTTCCGCCAACTCACGAGTGTAGTGGTATTTAACGTCTACGTGTTTGGTACGCTTATGGAATTCGGGATTTTCCACAAGTCGTATTGCACTTGTGTTGTCCACCAAAATTTGAGTGGGACTTATTTGCTCCCTCCCCAGTTCCTCTGCAAATTTTCTTAGCCATACAACCTCTCTTGCACCGGAAGAAAGGGCGATGTACTCCGCTTCGGTAGAGGAAAGTGCCACTACTTCTTGTTTCTGAGAGCACCAGCTAACAGGGGCATTATTTACAAAGGTCATCAGCCCCGATGTGGATTTTCTGTCCAGCTTATTCCCTGCGTAATCAGAGTCAGTGTAGGCCGTGACCATGAACTCTTCATTTTGCGAATAGAGAATCCCATTTGTTTTTGTGCCACTCAGATAACGTAGGATATGTTTTGCAGCATTCCAGTGTGTGTTATCATAACAGTTAGAGAATTGTGATAGTTTGTTGACTGCGTATGCAATGTCTGGTCTGGTTACTCGAGCTAGAAAGAGTAATGACCCAATGAGCTCACGATACGGGAGTCCAAGTTCACTTTCCTCTGCTGGAACTAGGTCGAGGTTTTGTTGCATGGGGATTGAGGCTGGTCTGCATTCCAACATATCAAATTTCTGAAGCTTGTTTTCTGTATATTGCTGTTGAGTCAGTCTCATCTCACCTCCATGTCTCTCAATCTCAATTCCAACAAATAGTTCCACCGTTTTGCAGAGATTAACTTCGAATTCATTTTCAAGTGCTGTGAGCACATATTTGATGGCTTCTCCGTTTCTTGAGATTACTAGGCCATCATCCACATAGAGTGTAACTATCACCAGATGTCCATTGATTACTCCCACAAAAACGCATGGGTCGCTGTTGATGGGATACAATCCGAGCGATGCGAAGAACTTGGAGCATCTTTTGTACCAGCACCTGGAACTTTGTTTGAGACCGTAGATACTTCTTAGCAGCCTGCACACGTACCCTGGCTGTCCTTTTTCGTAACCCTTTGGCTGGAACATGTAGATCTCCTCTTCCAAAATACCATTAAGGAATGCTGTTTTAACATCGAATTGTTCCATATCCCACCCGTTTGTAGCAGTTAGAGCAAGTATGAAACGGATGGATTCATATCGAGCCACTGTTGCAAAAGTCTCAAAGAAATCCACTTCAAACTCTTGTCGGTAGCCCCTGATGACCAAGCGAGCCTTGAATCTCTCAACCTCCCCTGTTGCAGTTCGTTTGATTTTGTACACCCATTTGGGGTCCAATATCTTGGTATATGGGGGACGGGGTACCAATTCCCAGGTCTGATTTTCTTCCAGACTCTGAATTTCTTTATCCATTGCTGCTTGCCAATTGTCACTTTCAGGTAGTGACATGGCCTCGTTGAACGACTTCGGTTCAGTAGGAACTGACGCCAAGTTAGCAACAAACCTTTCTCGCCGCTTGATATTTTCTCTGTTGCGAAGCTTTCGACGGGGAATTTCAATTGTTCCTTCCTCTGCCTCAAATTCAAAATTTCCCTCAGGGGTTTCGACCACTATTGTCTGCTCCAAGTCCTCTTCCTCTGCCTTCATCTCGGGGGACTGGGTCGCTGCTTGCTGTTGAGCGACTTCTTCCTCATCATCTTCATCGAGATGTGAATTGGGTGGCGAGGCGGTGGCGGTGGTGAGGAGTGGCGAGTTGGTTCCTTCAGCATTCCCTTTCTCAAAGAATCTGACATTTCTAGCCATGAACACGGATCTCTTTTCGGGGTCATAAAGGCGGAATTTTCTCCCAAGCGAATCGTAGCCAACTAGTGTGCAAATTTTAGCCTTGGGGCTCCATACCTTTCCTATCCGATTTTCTTTTGGGATTTGGACATATGCTGTGCATCCAAACGTCCTGATGTGGCTCAAGTCGGGCTTTTTATTGAACACTTGTTCAAAAGGAGTGGTGCCTGGTGAGTTTCGGTTGGAAATCCTGTTGAGGATATAAACGGCACAACCCACTGCTTCCCCCCATAGGAATTCAGGAGATTTCCCCTTGGTCATCATGGAACGTGCAGCCTCTTTCACCGTTCTCATTTGTCTCTCGATGCTTCCGTTGGTTTCTGGACAGTGAGCTGCCGTAGTTTGATGAATTATACCCTCCTCCTTGAAAAATGATTGAAGCTCCTCACATAGGAATTCACCACCGTTGTCAGACTTGAATACTTTGATATTTTTGCTGGTCTGATTCTTGAAAAGCTTCATAAACTGTATTACATGCTTCGCAGTTTCACTCTTCTCCTTCATGAAGGTAACGTGCTGAAAAGCCGTTTTCTCATCTTTCAAGTGGAGAAAGTAGTTAGCCCCTCCCAGAGACTTGTTAGGCATCTTCCCAGATAAATCACCATGAATTACATCACCAGGTTGGATGTTTGTATTCTTTTCTCGAGTTGGGAAAGGAAGTTTGGTTGCTTTACCCAACTGGCAGTCTTCGCAATGGAAATCGGATCCTAGTTCATCAAGTGGCAGCCCTTTAACTGCTTCTTTCTTAACTGAGTCTGTGATGTATGCCATGTTAATGTGAGCCAACCTTTCATGCCAAAGCTGCGTAGTGTTTACTTCCTGCTTTATTCTAGAGCTGAAGGAGGCAACTTGCGACGGTTGTCTGAATAACATTACATAGGACCCATTGCTTCACACTGCTTGGGGACCATCTATCCCATTCTTGCTGAAGATGGTGACTTGGTTTTCTCTTACAATTCTGAATCCTGCATGGTCCATTCTTCCTTCGCTGAAGAGATTTACGGCACCAGGGATGTAAATTGTATCGGTGATGGTGCATGCTACCCATTTGTCTTGAATCCAAGCTTCAATGTGGACCGTTCCTTTTCCAACAGCTTCAACTGCCTTGTTGTCCGTGATGTGAACGGGGAGTGGGCTGTGAAATTCGACGTAGTCAGTTAGCCAGTCCCTCCTACCAGTGATGTGAGTAGTTGCTCCACTATCACTGTACCAAATGAGACTCTTATCCTTCCCAATCTCAAACTTTCCCATAAATCGACCCATGAATGCTTGGCAGTCTCCTGCTACCTCGTTTTCCTTCTTTTTGTTGTTGGGATTAGCTTTTTGATGGTTGGCTTTAGGGTTATGCATGTGCTTGTCGACTACTTTACCGGCTTCCTTGTCCGCTTGTAGCTTCTTGCATTCTCGAGCCCAATGGCCAGGTCTTCCGCAGTATCTGCAGTCCCCTTCCCTCTTTTTAGCATTTTGCTGATTTTTGTTATGGGTGTGGTTCCCCTTTCTTGCAGCAAACGCAGAGGTGGATGCATGTTCTTCTTCTTCTTCATGGTTAGTTTTTGTCTCCAGTTCTTCTTTTCGGAGCCTGGATAAAAGCAACTCCATGGTATGTTTAGCTTCTTCAACCCAGGACTTCTTAAATGAGTGGTAAATCTTGTCGGGGAGGGATGTGACAATCTTCGTGATTATCGCAGCGTCGGGCAAAGGGCTACCCATCTCTTTTAGGGCCCTGGCCAAGTCTTCCATTTCCCCGTATGCCTCTACTATGGACTGCTTCTCCATGATTTTGTAATTGAAAAACTTACTCATTGTATGCTGTTTGTTAAGAACGCTAGCGTCAGAGTTGATCTGCTTCAACTTATCCCACATGGTTTTTGACTTATCACACTCATAGATGTGTGAGGCTTGTCTCTTGTCCAATAGCGGGACTATTATTGCTTGGGCCGTGACATCTTTCAGGTCCCATGCCTTTAATACATCTGCATTTGACGCAGAAGTTGTAGTTGCTGGTGTGTAAGCGGGGCGGGTAGAAGTTCCATCCACTTGCCCCCATACCCCAGTGGCCTTCAGCACTAGCGAAACTTGTAGTTTCCACTGTTGATAGTTCTCACCGTTTAACTTGGTGATGTGAGACGTGTCAATTTTCTTTGTTGCCATTATAAAAGTCTATTAGTAACGCAAATGTTTTTGACACTCACCACACACTTTTGTAACTTAACAAGTTATTGTAACTTGATTCATATTGCTTTATGACACTCAAGTTATTTTGTCGCAAACCACTCACACAAAATTCAATGAACAACTTTAACTTTTTGTGTCTCAAGTTGCCCAGTCTATAAATTTCTTCGGAAACTTAAAGGGGTGTGGTCGGAACCACGCTCTGCTACCATATTGAATTAAGGGGGTGTAACTCCTTAATGTTTGAGTGTTTGCAATAAAGTGTATTGATTTATTCAGTAGCGCATCATATTTATAGACAAGGAAATGAACCAGATATTATGAGTTATGAACGAATGAAGAAGGACATATTTGGACTAAGATTAGAAAATGTGAAGGGCAGAATCACTGCTCATGATACAAGAATGTCAAAGACTAATAAAGTAATAAAATAGAAATGTGTCACATCCGTTGACCTTACTCTAGTTAGTCATTCATCTAATAATAGTTCCGATAATCAATATCTCCAATAACTTTCTCATTGTAATATATAGTTTGACTACAAATCCATTCATATCGGTTGTAGTTTTCCATTCCATAACCATTTCCCAGTATTCAAGCAGTAAATCAACCCCACCTATACACGTGATGCACACTAGTTTTGATGTTGAATAGAATGTCAAGAAACTTACCTGCGGCTGTAGGCGTAGACGAATAGATGATTGCATTTTTATCCCATGTTGAAACTACCTTATTTCTGCATGTTACATATAAGCTTTCTCTTTCCTGTATGGTAGAATACTCTGTTGTTGTCCCAGTTTCACCAATTCAGCGGCCATGAATATGTTTGAGGGTCCAATTCATACTTTCCCTTAAATGGACGTAAATTCTACCATAATAAATCCACAAAGAAACCATAAAAGGAAAGCAACTTTTCCCAGAAAACACAGCCATCCAACAAAACCAAATGCAAGCCAATCTACCAGAATAAACTAACGACTTTGAAACAACTACATGAAAACCTTATGTATATCTATGCAAACAAACACCAACTGCCAAAAAGCACCAGGGTAAACAAACTTTATCTTTTGTTTGATGAGACGTGACATTTACAATGAATACAGATCATTTAGATGCGATGCCAATTATTAAACTACGTCACAGTTGGCTCTTATACTGAATGGGTATATCGTGTGTCCTCTGTTCATTTCATTTTCAATTCGTCATTAGGAAAAGATTTCGTCATTCTACGTTTGCACTTGTTCGATGTGGGTCCAAGTAAATTACATGGTTTCATTGGAGGAGATTAGTTGTTTATTAGTGGGGAAAGGCGACGGATTTAGAAAGTGGCAAAAGCCGGCTAGGGAGGATGAGAAGACAGCCACTCTTGACTGACTTTCACCACGGCAAAGTCGACGCTTATTCCTTCTCCTTCACCCATTCTTCCCATTTGTTCTATACGACTTTCAACATCATATCTATTTTGAGGTTCGACTATCTTTGTTTAATACGAGCACCCAAAAACCTTGATATTCAATAATCAACAACTACTACAAAGCAATATAATTCTCTAAATTCCACCTCAATTGCAATGCATTGAGGATATTTAAAAAAACTTGTTTCATAGATCAAAATATTTAAAACTCAAATGTCCAAATTTATATTTGGACTCATTCGTATGTCTAACTGTAAACACTTTATTTTCCAATGTGCACTTTCTACATACTTACGATGTTAAGGTTGGAATGTCAACGAAATGAGTTTCTTGAATATCAAATCCGTGTCATGATGTGCACTTGGGGAAAATTTCGACTGTTTTTAAGTTAAGAACCCCGAAAATAGTTTTTTAAGACTTTTTGTTTGAAGCTTGTATTGTACAAAAAAATATATCAATGCTTGTCAGTTTGTAATACATAGCCTTCAAACTGCAAACCCCTGCAACACCCCTATCGACTAATCAGTTTGACAGCTACGTTTTATACTCAAATGTAGAGCTACTCGTAAGTAAAAGTACTTGCACCCTAACAGAACATGGCTTTCTCCGCTTTGTTGAAACGTCTTTCACAGCCCCAGCAGGGCTACCACCTATAGTGCTTCCCCTTATACTTTGCTTTGTTTTCACTTTCCCCGGATTAGCCATTTTCCTTGCAAAAATGTCCGTAACGTGATTAATGCACATACATAAGTTATTAACACAAAATACCTTGTTTATTAACGAAATCAGTATAAATCTAATTTAATGGTAAAATCTCAAATCTTCCATAGAACAACTCGTTCTCTTGTCTCGTTCTTTGTAATCATAATCATCCATTGTAGTACTTGTTGAATCAGACCTGGAAACGGTCCAAAACATTAGTAGGGTAATGTAAATGCAGTGTGTATTCTGTCAGCCCACTGATACGTACATAATTTCATCTTCCCAACATCCGCCTTCCGTCCTTCTTTTCCTCTTCCTTCTCATCATTTTCCATTCCTCCATTGTCCGAGTCCAGTGCATCCAACTAACCGCTCTGTTGACCCATCGAATACTCGCCCGTAATAAAAACACAACGCTAAAGTTTAGCAGGCAAGTGATTGCAACGACCAGGAGGACGTCATCTGTTCCATAGCATTCAACACGTCTTTCAATCATGGCGGGGGTTGATCGTGTTAGGGTCACACTGTCCCTCAATTCTTTATTAGGTGAATGCTTTTTGGAAGCGTTACGTCTGTCCGTCTGACTGGTGTTGACTCCCGAATGAGCCAAAGTTTTTAAATTCTGTCAAAATTTTATGATCGGGAGTGAGAATAACTTTAAATATTTGTTCATCGGCCAGAGGTCACCGGCCCGCCAATATTTCATGTTTGACGCTTTATTTCGGGGTTGGTACCTACATCCGTGGACGTAGTACGTCCGACGTACGATGCTCGACTTAACTTGTTACAATGTGACCATTTGACCATTGTGACCATTGTGGCATATGTGTCCCCCAAATATAGTAAATGTGAATTTAGGGGCTAGTGACCTCTAAATGTGGTATCATCATGCGTTTCTACAATAGTTCATTACATTTGCTTACCAATAGTATACTTGATTTGTGTTTATTTCTCGAATTATGGCGAAGCCTGTGGTGGGAAATCGACGTCGGCGTGTGGTCATCCCAGTCTAAAGATTGCTTCTTTCTTGAGTTCAACTTTTGACTGGATTCTTTAAAGTAACGTAGTAGTGGTAGTGTTTCCTGACCACGATTTTCCTGACCACGATTTGAGATTGATATAGTTTGAAGTAGTTGTGATGAGGAAAGGAGTGGTTTTTCTGAAAGTTTTAAGCAGAAAACTTTACAACCACCAAATTCTCCATAAGAAACACGAAATTTCAAAGGTTTAGTTTTCCATATTTCCTTCTTTTCTAGTAAAACCTGTATTACAAAATACAATAAAACTGACCGGGATAAATACTTTAGCCAATTAAATTAGTTTTGCACCCAAGAAGCCCATCATCATAAGTCTCCCAATTTTTGATTCTCACCTCGACCTACCATTGCAAAGTAACCACAACTACTACTTTCTTTTCCTGAAACCCTATATACCTGCTGTCTCTCTACTGAAACCTCACTATAAATCAGTCACTTTTTAAATCATACGGGTTTGGGATATATATATAAACCACAAATTTATTACCCTCACAGAAATACAGAGATTATTTCTCATTTTATTTTCTACTATGACCACAAATCCATACACAAAAAATGTTACCTGTGATATGTTTTCCTTTGTCCGACAAAGGATTTTCAGCATTGCCTTCCATTCTCCTCATCCCTACTACCTCGACATAGTAAATCACTCCAACCAAGACTAGGCTGACACGGATGAAGGAGGTCCAAACCTGTACACAATTCAACACGTAAGTAAACCGCTGTCATCATACGGTTCGCATGTATTTTTACAACATTTCGCATTGCATGCTTGCAACATTTTAGCATTCAATGTTTTAAAAATTTGTGCATTTAATATTCTAAAGAATGTCATCCTCATCATGACAATACTGCATAGTTGAGAACATATGCTATTTAAATCACACTAGAATTGAAACTAGGTCATTTGTTTATTTCTAATCAAGACTTTCTTTATATCCATATTGAAACATTGTTTTTCCTAGCAAGACACTATATTACAAAAATCACAGAAAAGATACATGGCATATTGAAAATAATATTCAGTTACTACAATTCTGTTAAAATGTGATTTTCAACACAAGAATGAAGTAGCGACGTGTTTTTATTGCCATATAACGCTGAAGCTAACAATATGTAAATACATAAATTTAAGCAAATGAATCAGTGGGACAGTGGGACGGACAGAGAAAGGGAATTCATTGACTGCTCCATTTCTAAATAGGAATGGACAAGCAAAAAAGTGTGAGGATTGGACTGGATACTGGTGTCGAATTCGAATTTCAAGAAACGCACCTGCGGCATGGAACTACAGGATGACGGCATTTATTATATCCGTATATTTCAACATGTTAAACTTTCTCCTTTATACTTAAAGCGATTTAATGTCAATGATTATCTGCCACACTATTACTTGTGTAAATGTTTCATACATTCAAATACTTGAACACTTTCTCTTCGAAAGAGACAACTTTTAAATAACCACCGTCATAAATCCACCAAGAAAACTACACAAACGCAGACACACTCATTTTCTTTAAGCTTTACGTAAAACAGAGCTTAGTCCTCCAACTGTAAAACCCGAAAGCAATTCACCAAAATGAACAACAGACTTTGCTTTGGAAGGATTACAATGAAAACCAGGGAATCCCAAACCGGCGCTGACTATATTTGACAGAATTTCGACATGACTATATATATAGCGCACTGTATGTACAATGTGGTGAAGGTAGTAGTCCTCGTCGTCGTCCCACTCTCGACCAGGGCTAAAGAGCAACTGAAACTGAGAGCTCGCCTGAGCTCTTTATATAATCCAAAACTCGATTGGGTTTTAGTTTGGTTGGACATGGACATGGACATGGATCAAGTCATAGAGGTTCGGAGAAAGTGATGAACAAGGTTTTCTTACTTTTCTCTAGTTTTTCTACAAAAGTTTTCCCGTTTGTCAAAACTAGTAAAACCTCATGTACCCTGATTTTGTGAAGAAAGAGCAAAAGTATAAAATAATGTCAGTAAAAATATTTTTTCACTAAAAATAGATTGCGAAACAGGGTAAAGACATAAAACACATTTTATATACTTGATTTTTAGCTTCCGTAAGGAATTAAATAAAGGATAAATTCAAGACTGGGATGGATCAAGTAATACTTTTTAAATAAGTTGCACACGTTATCTTGCACAATCAACAAATCTCATCTCCTTCCATGCTTTTTCCCTTGTATTCAAAGTGGTCCTTATAATGGACCACTTTGTCCTTTTGAGGTAAAAGAACCATATTGTTAAGTGGCCCTATGCATATTTAATGATTCTTCTTGCTTGAGAATAGTTTCAACTGTTGAACAATTCATGTATACCAAATTCTGGGGTTTTTTCACTACTAAATTCTCAAGAAAGGAATCCAGACAATTAGATTAATGTTGACAAAAACATGTTGAATTTGATTTATACACAAGAAAGATGGGAAATTCTTCCCTCATCAACATTCTTAACTTAAAGCGGCATTTCTGGGCCAAAATCGCGATTTTAACAAATATCGCAAGAAATGGTATTTAATTCATATTTCGCATTCTCTTAAATCATTCTTTCTGAAACTCTGCAGACTGAGATTTTCAGATTTTGTCATGTAGTCTCCTTTAACAGTAATTTGTCATGCTAACAACGAGACAAAGTGGAACAAAGTGAAAGTCAGAACAGAAAACAGTGTTAAGTTATCAATTTTCATGTCAGGTCCATTTTCAACAATCCATAATGACAAATGTAACATTTACAAGAGTTCAAGTTGAGTTAAAGCGAACAAGTATGGAATGGAACCATTTTGGACATGGGGAAAGTGAGACAACCAATACTCGCAAAAATTTACCTGCAAAAATAAGACAACCAACAAATTTTCATCAAACCCGAGTCGTAGTGACCTCACCACCGTCCCTATTATAGAGGCCTGTCAATCAGCCTAACCAATTACATGTAAAAAAAATTCAGCTAATTTTAAGTGGTTCAATAAGTTTACTGTTCCGAAACAGACTGAAACTAGATAAGAATAGCCGAGGGAGAAAGATACATCGAACAAGACCTTATACCAGAGTAATATGTATGGTGTAAGAGAAAGTTACTTAAACTTTCCATGAATTCACACCACCACTAGACGGAGGGATTAGGATGAGATTGAGAACAATGTTAATCATAAAGTACGGCATAGTAGTGGCCAGTAACTAAAGAGGACGAGACAAGGGCTGTCACAGAGGACTGAATGGAATAAATGGTAAATTAATTAGTCACGATGCATTAAATCAAATGTGAACAGACTGAACAAACCATTCAAATATATATATCATTTTCAACATCTTGATTTAATTCAAAACATCTACTCCATTTATTACTCTTGTTCGTGCCTGACGTTCGTGGCAGGCATCCTCACCCACACTTTAAAACCAGGATGAGTCTTCAGCAAGGGGATTTATGAGACAAGTGAATTTATTAACAGACACGAGTGGATTCTTCCTTTCTCACTTTGGGGTTGTTGAGAGCAGCTTCAATCCAGGCGTGCACTATGTATGGGAAAAGTCCCGCAGTACTAAACGGAAATTTGACTCGGAAACTGACAAATTCACGTTTACTTTACTATTCGAAATCGATATTATTCAACATATCGTTATTTTACCTTCTTTCACCTTATTTCGTATAGCAATCCTCATTACACTGAGCAATGGCAATGCTACTGTTGAAATTGTAGCATTTATTTGCACAAACGACCCATTGTACAAATAAATAGTGAAACTTTCAACAAAAGTAATACAAGGCGAAATATTAAACCTGTGAATTGGATGGCCATTTAGTGGAATATGTTTTCCTTCTACTTTAACTGCTCATGCATGCAGTCTGCTTTTTCTGTACACATTGCTCAGTAATTGGTCATAAGAAGGAGACAAAGTGGAACAAGGTAAAAAATCCATTTTCATCCAACCATTATGTTGGCGATTGTAACATTTAGACAAGAGTTGTTTCTTTCATGATAAAACAGCATCACTAAAATTGGCACATTATGATTTGCATAAATATTATTGCGAATACAAACACTCTGCATTTCGGTTTTGGTCCTGATTATTTTATACACTTGCAGAAAAAAAGATGTACATCAAACAAGACCTTTCACCTTTCCATGAATTCAAACCACTAGACGGAGGGATTAAGATGAAATTGAGATGACAAACAATATTCATCATGAAGTACGACATCCTGGTCACAAGCACAACTTATCTACAAGGAGGACGAGGATGTCACAGAGGACTGAATGGAACAAATAATAGTAAATTAATTAGTCACGATGCATTAAATCAAATGTGACAAGATTCAACAAACCATTCAAATATATCAAATATATCTTGATTTAATTCAAAATATCTAATCCATTTATTACTCTTGTTCGTGCCTGACGTGGCAGGCATCCCCAAACTTGAGAACCACCAGGATGAGTCTGCAGCAAGTTAATTTATGAGACAAGTGAATATATTAGCAGACAATTATTGCACAATACTTGTAAATTACGACAAACGTAATTCGCTGAAAGTGATGTTGGAGAAGCACTAATGTCAGAGCGGATAAAAAATGTATAAGTGTGAAAGGTGGGCACTGCAAATCTTAGTTTCACTTAAAGGCAAGATTTTAAGAAAGATCAACTGACAGTTGTGATTCTCGTTCATGATTATATATGTAAAACAGCTTGAACGTAGCTGAACGAAGTGGGAATTAACGTCATTGTGAAAAGTGTACTTAAGCAAGTTATCCAGACATCGTCGAGTCTTTCTCGTCTGCACCTTAAAGCTGAAAACCTCCCTACTGTGCGTTTGCCTACAATTTTCCTAAAGTATATTTCAATACTGCGATGCTGTGCATATTTTGGCAAAACTGAATTTGTGCTCGAAATTGCATTTGCTGTAATCTGAAAATTGTAGCTCCCTAAATGTACGAGTAGGTGAAATCTTGTGAACATTTAATCCTAAAATATTTGGAACGTTTACTGCTAAGGCGGGATATTGAAAGTTGTTATTTATGATACAAAAATACTCTTTGAACAAGGGTTTACATTAGCAGAATCAAATTAATCGTTTGAACGGTACAGAAATTCTGAACGACTATTGGAGTGGAACGATCTACAAAATTGCTACCAAACCACACCCTCAATGGGATCATTGACCTCAACACTTTCCTTTCCTCTTTCCCCTTCTTTCCTCGCATCTTGATCAACCAATCACTGCTTTGGCTGAATATTTGCTTCGTTCCAGAAAAAAACAACACGTTGAAAATGAACATGTCAATCAATACCATGGTCACAAAATAGAACGGCACCCTGTCCAGTGTATTCCTGAGTTTGATGACTGCAAAACCTGACAAAATCTGAATACTCGGATAAGCAGTTGCAATTGTTGGGAAAATTCTTCCCCGAATGCACGAGTTGAGCAGTTTCTCCAGTACTTGGAGTTGACGATATTCCTTCAAGATGTTTTTCCTCCACCTTTTCAAGTTGAGGACAAGGGCTGCCTTTTCCCACAGAAACAGAATCCCCGCCACCGTAATACATACAACGTAATGGGCCCCAGTGACGACGATAACTGGAGTGAATCCGACATCAAACCCCAAAATTGCAGCCCTGAGAAGAAACCCTGTAGTAGATGTTGAACTGTAGAATGGCGCCAAACGTTGTAACCAAGGTAGCAAGACCGATCCCAGAAACGGTGGTTGACTCGGGTTGATAGCTATCAGAAATCCCACGGCTATGGGTGAAATGACATATAAGCAATGGATTAGAGTGAAAACAAGATGAATCATTATTTTCTGAGCTGGATGTGACCATGGTGAAGACTGCCCTGATGAATCTATATACAAATCAGTTAATTTTATAATTCCCGCATTTTATTTTATTCATCGATCTACCCTTACGTTGGTGGTCTTGCATAATAATGTTCATTAATGCAATGTTTTCAGTAGATGCGCCCCACTCCCAGCGGACCCCGAGCGCGGCAATATAACCAACAGTGAAGAGGCTTGCTATGAACTTTTCCGTTACGTCTCCTTTTGAATGATCATTTAGAAGGAGTGGGACTATGACGTAGCAAAGGTGCAGCAGAATTCCGACTTGAACAAAGAGTGGTTTATGCACAGGGATGACTTTGAGCGAGGAGGTTGAGTCCCAAGTATAGTAAAGACATTTCAATTTGTTTCCAAACCGCAACTGGAATTTCAAGTGTGGGATAAAAATTGAAGACAACATATTGCGGGTAGTAGTGTCTCATGCAGACTACTATGGATCAGCTATATTCTAATGCCAGGCAAATTTAGTGACAAGGATTCAAAGCGAATTGAATTTGATGAATTTCCATTTCTATAGTTATTGACATTGTTCATTTCTTGAACCATTTAATTATTAAAACCAAATTACATGTCTGCGTCGGATTGCGTTGGTCAAGTAGTTGAATATTACATCGACAGTTTACTGACGAATTGAGAAATTATTATCCGAGTTATTTTCATTATTTGCTTACACGGACTGTGGCTGTGCTTAACATGGTTTTACATGTTCCATTATTGCTTCATATTGAATATCGATTCATCACAGTGTTGTAAAAGTAGAACAGTACGGCCTAATCAAGGGACTCGGAATGATTCAATTCGCACCTGTAATTTCATAATATCTCTCGTAAATGGAAATTTGACTCCTCGGCAACTGACAAAATTCACTTCACATTCAAAATCGATGAGTTTAATATTATTCAACAAATGGTTATTTTACATTCTTCTGCCATATTTCATGTAATTTAATGCTGCAATTTAAGCATGTATTTGCGCAAACCATCCCTTGTGCAAATAAATAGTTATGCTTTCAACAAACTAGAATAAATAATGTACATAATAATGCGAAATGTTTAACCTGTGAATTGCATGGCCATTTAGTGAAACATGTTTTCCTTCTTCTTTAAACCGCCATTACCTATTCAAAGGTTGCTTTCAACATTTTGACACCTCTTCTAATTCTCGTACTGGTTTGCCCTGCAGAACTCGGCAATTCCATGTTTTAATGGTCAACTAGTGTGTTTGTCAATGAATGAAAGTGTGCACATCATTATATTTACATACCTGCCAACTTGTATTGTGTAGGAAATTGTAGAAATGATGGAGATTGGCTAATTATGGCACAAGACATGAAAATAACCCACAAAATCATGTAACGAGAAGGATTTGTCAACAGTCAATTTACAAATATCCAGACTGTACTGTTCCCCTGCAATGCAGGAGAATACACACTGCTTTTTGGCTTTAAAGATTTCGCTAATTCTCTTACAAACATTTTCCAATTGTATAAAATACACCTCTACCGAAAATTCAAACATAATCCAACTGTTTTCAGAAAATATACCCGATAGTAGTAATTCGAATTCGTGCGCTCTACACATTGCAAATTATCTTTACGACTTTCCTCATAAAATTGGCAATTCCACGCCAACCCGTAACAATAATTCGTCCAATGAACTCACCATAAAACTGTACGAATCCGTTTTACACGCTGCAAATTCCAATTATATTCATCATTCTTTTACACATCCGAAATTATGGGGACTGCCTCATCTATTCCATGCAAAATTCCTACCCAGTCTCCACTACGGGATACGAGGATGTCTCACTTTTCTACTCCTTGGTCCGACCATTCCTCACATTTTGGAGTCGATTGAATATTCCGGATATTCCCAGGCACCATTCGCTCATTTCTTGGTTTATTCCACAAAGAAGCAATTTGAAGAAGGTGAAAATAGCTCATGGCCTGCAAAACTATTTCTTTTCGACGTCATGCTGACCTTTTTGCATGACACTGAAGAAGAGGGAACACGAGTGTCATTCTTTTGCTACTTTTGCGACAAAAAATTGTTCCCTGTTCCCTCCGACAATCCATCTTCCCTAAGAAGGATGCAATACAAACGTTTAAATGACGACATGAAAGGCGGATCCGTTGCTGTGGAGAGACAATGGTGGAATAATCAAGGAAGATCAGCCTCATGTAATCCCTTTAGCAGAAAAGGTCTCGGGGATAATTTTACATGTGCCCCAGTAGGAAGAATCATACTCAGTTTCCTCATGAAGAGGTACAACTTTACTCCAACGTTTCCCCCCGGACAAGACCTCAACGAGGCAATGTTTTACTACAAACCATACTTTTCAACAAAGTATCCATCCATAATCTTCCCTGGTCCGACAAGTAGACCTTACCCCAGAAATTATTCTACCGAATTCTTCTTTAACAATTCAATAAATCGAATCTTTTACTGCAGAAATAGATACAATTCCTCTCAGGATATTATCCCCCTTTTGACGACACTGGCTCTCCCATTTCAACCAGAACTTTGGATTTACCTGGTAGTATCTACGGCCCTTTTAGCGATCCTCTTGCGGGTTAAAGATCCAATTGCCTTTTTCGGGATAATTATCGGCCAACCTTACCTTAAACTTTTTACCGCTAAAACGGCTGCTGGAATTGAATTTCGGCGTTTTCTCCTAATATTTTGGTCCCTATTAATGACAACGTCAATTAGTTCCTT
>JAQIWQ010000442.1:0-16811 GCA_034695825.1 Folsomia inoculata
GCATTTTCTTGACGATGGAATTGATGCGAATGAGTTGATAAATGAATTTTCCTATACGAGCAAAACCATTAAAAATGCAATAATGATATTTGGCAGCAGTAATTTCTTAAATCAACTTATATTTGTTTTACTTTCCATGCTGCTGTATAGTTTGCAAAAGTTTCTTCCCAAACATATCGTGCTTTGGAACACATTTTGGACTATGTGGGAGTGCTTGATGAAGAATCCATGTGCAGTACAGTATGTATTCCGTTTTAACGGGACGACACTCCGATCAGAATCTTTGGACACTGCAAACATTTCAGCAAATTCCAACTTGCCATTGAATCCGATGAGTACTGTTGACATTGACGTGAATGTTACAATTTCAGCAGAATGCGGAATGATTGAAATGCAGAGTATATTGATTTATCTGCATAAATAATTGACATAGATGGAAAACTTTGAACTGGCAGCTTAGAACAGACTGTCTGTTCAAAGATGGGCTATTACAGGCCACGCTTTCATTTGATAGGTTGGCGACAAATAGCGTAGACCAAGGAATTAAATATTACTGCGTACACTACGACGACATAGATGTGAAATACAATAGGGCCCTGCCAAATTGCGCTGTAGGATTTTATTGAATGCAAAAAACATGTTAAAGAGTACAATCCAATCTCAGTATTCCATCTCCACAGATTTCAAGTAATGAAAGTAATTTTTAAAGCAATCAAAATTATTAAATTATTACTGCAAATTATTAAAGAATTTCCGATCAGGTAGATAAACCGTTTGCCAACAAATGATGATAATTTATTATATAGAACTAATTAATGCCAGTCAGCAATATTCCATACATAAATCCAGGTTGAACTTTGATAGGTGACTACGGAGTAATGCGCTTGGGATCCCGAGGGAACATTGATGTCTTGCGGATATTATCCAAACCCAAATAAAGCATTGTGACTCGTTCCAATCCAATTCCACCACCACCGTGGGGTGGACAGCCATACCGGAAGGAGTCAATGTAGCCCTTAATTGTTTCCAAATCAATTCCGTGATGAGTTGCACGTTCTGAAAGCAGCTATTTCATTCGAAGAAGAAATTACACATTTGCAAATTAGTGTCGGGCACGTTGTATTAATAATTAGTAAACCAGAATCGGAGTACCCGTACCTTGGGGTCATGAATACGTTGAGCTCCAGACAAAATCTCTTCCCCACGCATGAACATATCATATGAGTTGGAAGACTTGGGATTGGCTGGGTCAGGCATGGTGTAGAAAGGTCGCACAGCTAGGGGAAATTTGTCCAAAATGTAGAAATCAGTGTCATATTTGGCTTTGACAAGACGACCAAGTATTTTCTCTGTTGGGGTAGACATGTCTTCTTCATCCCCTTGCTCAATACCGGCTTCACGAAGCATTTGCACAGCTTGAGGAAACTCCAGTCGAAGTGGTGGATCCAAAAAGGTAAATTCCTCTGCTGGATATTGTTTTCCGACAGACTTTATCTCTTCCGCATATAAATCTCGAAGTCCACGGAAAATGTACGTGAAAGTGGCACCGATTGTGTCGACAACTTCGTGATAATGTGTGTCAAATGCCATTTCCAAATCCAGACCAATAAATTCAGTGAGATGTCGATGGGTGTTGCTGTCTTCGGCACGGAACACTTAAACGTGCAAAAGTTATTATCGAACTGGTGATTTTAACATAAGAGAAGCGAATGCCGTATTTTGTCTGTTGAAATACCTGAACCAATCGTGTAAACCTTTTCAAAATCCGCAGCAATCGCCATTTGTTTATATAACTGAGGACTTTGAGCAAGATAAGCAGACCCCTTGAAGTAAGAAACCGTGAAAACATTGGCACCACCTTCGCTCGCAGCAGCAATGATTTTTGGAGTATGAATTTCTACAAATCCCTAAAACAAATATTATTTCAAAAATAACTTAGAATCAGTTGTAAGTTGTGAAGTTGTTGCAAGCCGTACCTTTTTCTCAAGGGCGTCTCTAAAAAGTTTACAAACACCCATTTCAACCCTATAAATTGATTGATTGGTAGAGGTTCTCAAGTCCAAAATCCTGTTATCGAGCCGTGTATCCTGATTGACCCGAATATTCAAATTGTCATCATCAGCCTGGAATCAATCGGACAATTTTAATAGAATGTACATAATTTTACTGGTTGCGGGTTATTAAATGGTGAGCATTATCATTATCATATCATTATCTAACAGTAACATACATCATCCGTAACACGTCGAGCAGCATCATCAATCTGCAACGGCAACCTAGGGTCGGAAAGACTAACCACCCAAACTTCCTGACACAAGAGTTCGACATCGCCCTGAGTACAAGACTCAATTGGTTTCGGAACCGGTTGTACCAATCCCACAACATCCACAATAGATTCCTTGGGTATGCTACAACAATTGTCATTCAATTTTCCACCCCACAATCAAATCTTACACCTACTTAATTTTTGAAATTGAATCACTTACTTTGTGACGAATTTAAGCATTTGCTTGCTAACTTCTGGCCCAACAGCAATAATCCCTTGAATGGTAGCTCTTCCTTGACGCAAAACAACAAAGCATTGTTTTCCCTTGGCCCTACTTGTGTGCAACCTCGCTCTTATCAACACCGTCTTATTTGCAAGTAGGTTGCTCACGGTCTCTACCCTGGTCACAATCCTGGCTTCTTTAGTCTGCGACTGATTTAGTGGGAGTTCTCCGTAGCGATGCGCAGATATATCCGCCGTTTCTTTCTCCGTTCCTTCAGCTCCACCTCCACCAGACTCCTCAGAGCGTTGGGAGCCTTCTTTGGACGCCTGATTAATCGTAGTAACAAGAATTTACTTTATAATTAATACAACAAATAAAATTCAATCGTGAATTAGTCATCATACGAGGTGTGCTTGTTTTTTGGCAGCTTTCTCCAACTCTTTCGCCGCTTTCTTCAATGCGCTCTTGGAGGCCTTTCCCTCAACTTCGGCAGCAGAAGCTCTATCATAACAATTAAAATGACAGCTGTTAATAAACAATCAATTGATTTTTATTAAATTGAAACTTGATTATTCTTTCTTACCCGGCGGAAGTCGAATTCCCATCTTGGACACCCATTTTTTACTACTATTAAATTAAACCCAAGTTAAATCAAAAGAGGCTGTCTTTAAGGAATTTTATATATTTTTGGGAAAAAAGCAAGTACTGAACTCCATTCATTCACTCGATTTCATCACAGCAAGAGTGCACACTAGACTGGCCACATGTAATACCGGCTGGATAAATGAAACAAACTGCAGCCGGGAAGGATAAATCGTGGTTATTGTTGTAGGATTGGGGAAAATTCCGTTTTTTCTTGTGGTGGGTGGGTTAAAATTTAAGTTTTTAAGTTTTGATAAATTTTTGATTATAATAATTTATTGTGTATTCAATTTCTAGTGCGAAGGACTTGGCAAGAAGCTGCAATTTGATTGAAATTGTCCAATTATTTATTGAGTGGGACTGGAAAGGAACCGCACCGACGAAGGTATTCAGAATTCAGAGACCAGTATTTTACACTTGGAGAAAGAGGTCAGGCGTCACGCTTGACTGGGCTGATCTGATCAGGTCCAGTTGGATTCAAGGTCATGAGGAGATTACCAAAATCATCTCGCATCTTGGACACACTTCATAAAGGTTTTGTTTGGACCTGCCTTGGGCTAACGGGCATTGGGTTTCTTATCGGGGGGTCGGGCGTTTACCATTATTTTACTGTGGCAAGACCAACTACAGCTGCTATTAGGGAAAAGAATCTACTAGACGAAGAACAGATTCCTCGACATCCTCGTCTTGTAGCAGCAGACCCGGAAGAACTTAAGACTTAGGAGATTAGACAGGTTGGATTTCAAAAAATAATATGACGATTTTTGAAACGGTCTTGCGAATTAAAACAGAACTTTGATTTCAGGAACATGAATATTCTAAGTCGTACCTACTTAATTAAATGCTTAAGACCTGCTCCTGTAACCCATTATCGAGGATTCAAACAAGCCTGGATCAGCATGGATTCTAGTATTGGGAAAGATTTATCCTCTGCTACTACTGTGGGTTGCCAACATACAGCGCAATTTTCATCTGCGACAAAACATAATCCAAGCGTTGCAGCGGTGCTCAAGCTAGGGCGGCTGAATCATGTGGCAATTGCTACTCCTGGTAATATAATAATCATAAGGAGTTTCTATTTATGCCATACAAATAATGTACTTTTTTGTATTGCAGACCTTAAAAAGGCGACATCAATGTACAGGTATGAATGTGTGATTTATTACATATAGACTGAATGATACAGTATACAGTATATGCAGATTGGCAATTACAAAAGGGCTTGTTCTTTATAGGGACGTGCTAGGGGCCAAAGTTAGTGCAGAAGAAGATCTGCCAGAACATGGGGTTACAACGGTGTTTGTGGAGTTAGGGAATACTAAAATTGAATTGTTGCATCCCCTTGGAGAAAAATCACCAATCCAGGTAAAGATTACGAATTTACGAACATTCTGACTTTTGATAATGTCCACTCAGCTATCTTGTTCCTACAGAACTTTCTTGATAAAAACACTTCTGGAGGGATTCATCACATCTGCATAGAAGTAGATGATATCTACTCAGCAGTGGATAGTCTGAAGGCATCAGGAAAAATCCGTATTTTAGATCCAAAACCAAAAATAGGTGCTCATGGTAAACCCGTGGTATTTCTCCACCCTAAAGACTGTGGGGGAGTACTTTTAGAGTTGGAACAATCCTAGGCTTGGTTTGGTTTGGTGGATGACATCCGCAAGATTCGAAGATCCATGCAAAACATCAATTATCTTCTACCTTAAATACAATATAATGTAGTGACAAAAATAATAGCATAAATATCGCGAATAAACTAGGGGGTATTGTTTACTGTATGAAAAACGAACTGGTCAAAGTTTTTATTCATAACATTCACGGGGTCACAAAATGGGTTAGAGAATCCAAACCCATTAAATAACATTTAAATTAATTACAAGATTACGTAGTTCCTACCTCCTACCTACCTACATAATACAACATACCATTTAACGCTGGATCTATTAAAGTACAATAGATTAATTCAGCTTATTTTTTTGAGTTTCCAATTGATTTGATGTAAGTGGGATGACATTATTTCATGAATGTTTCTTGGGTTGGGTTTTCTGGGTAATCACAATAATCAAATCAAACTGTTTTAAATTGAGTCTCACTTTCTTTCTTGTTTATAATGTAGCTTATTATAATCATCTTCATTATTAAGTCGTCTGACTGGACTGAACTGAACTGAAAACTGTGAATGTTTCTCATCTTTTGTCAAGTAGGTGGCTTATGTAATGTAATTAGCATAAAGGTTTACAACATTTTTGGCTTCATTTTCATTTGAACCTATTGGATTGATTCACATTTCTTCCATTCGTGTAAATCTATTTAATAATGGGTTTAAACTATTTGATCAACGTTTTTTGGAATTGTAGCAGAGTTCAAGGGATTTACAATTTGTATGTACACGAGTTATACAAAAGGGTTATTGAGATACACAACTAATGCTTCATGTAATTATGTCATTATAATTTACATTCATTCCTACACGTGTAGTTTGCGTTGGCCTGATTGATTTTATCCGCAATTTCCATTATTTCATCGTTTAGCGTGGCTTTTTTACCATCTTGGCTTGGCTCTTAATAAGGAAGTACAGCACGTTTTAATAAATAATGTAAAAAATATAAAATCTACAACTATAACCAAATTTAAAAGTCATTAACAAACCAAAAGTCTGCAGCAAATGAATACTGAAAATACCACAGAATTCTATTGTTTCAGTCATTATAATAATTACAAAATAAAAATGCAAAAGTAGTACAAAACATTATCTAACATAACACTCATTTTGTCTATGAATTTTTCAGATTGTTCAAATGTTTCATTGTTTTAAGGGGATTTGAGATGCATCTAAATAATACAAAAAATGTCCCTCTGGATTTTTGATCAGGCCTCTATCACAATTCAATACAATCCCAAGTTTAACAATCTCGCTAAAACCTCAATCTCAATCTCAATCCCTTATCCCTATTATTCAATCCCAATCAAAGACTTTCCAAATGAAACAATCGACATTTTATCATTAAACGAAATAAATCAGTCTCAGATTCCAACGCTATCAATCAATTCCCCAAACTAACAAAAACAATAAATAAAATAAATACATAACAATTTAAAATCAGACATTTCAACATAATTCGATCACGTTATGTTACTGAATGCCATTTTAAGTAGCAAAAGTCCATTCTAGGGTTTGGCTTTTGGCTTCCAAGTTATAACAATACTAGGGCTTGTTAACGTAATTA
Source organism: Folsomia inoculata (assembly GCA_034695825.1). Classification (NCBI taxonomy): domain Eukaryota; kingdom Metazoa; phylum Arthropoda; class Collembola; order Entomobryomorpha; family Isotomidae; genus Folsomia; species Folsomia inoculata. The sequence goes on from JAQIWQ010000442.1 coordinate 6,368, forward strand.
CTGCTACCTAAATACATAGCAGGTAAAAGTAAAAAATTCTTCATTAACAGATATTGATAATTGGAACTCGTTTCATTTCAATTGTACTTGCAAAAAAATCAGAATGTGTAAAACAAAAAATTCCATGTTTGATAATTAATAGATCAGTAAATTACCACGACCCGTGGTAGACAATTGTGTTTCCATCGACAAAAGGTTTCAGCAATTTCGGGTGTCAATGTCAACGTCAAGCAGCCGACTCAATCAGAAACAAGGAATATCACAGTTTCATAAAGTAGGTTTCTAAATTCAAGGGATTGAGTGAGGTGACATTATAATTGGATGAGTTTAGTAAGAAACTGTTTAAGATTAAACTAACGCATACTAACTAGCAGAACCCTACGTAATTATTTCTGGTTGAAAAATTAATGTAATAATACTCATTGTAAATGTAAAGCTTTGTAGCAAGCGTTTCCCTCAGACAATTCTGCTATCATAACGATTCGATACTTATTCATTTTTAGACGATATTAAAAGGGGATCCTTAACTGATGACGACGTTCTTACATTAATATCTGAGGGGAGACCATGAATGACTTGTGTAATTTACAAGTACTGTAGCATCTACGAAACTACGAACCTCCCATTGTTGGATTGTTATCGCTAATTGCCGCACACTCCTACATTATTACTACTTCGCATTGTTACCATTATTTTTAAATTTTATCCCGTATGTAAATTATTAGAGAAAAGTAGATTATAGAACACATTAGGAAGCAATTGAGATTTTTTACACACTGTCAACCAAATGCCAAAATCCATTTCTGTTTTCATCTGTTTAAAAATGAAGCGAAACTAGGTTAGAAATTGAAATTGTCGTAATAAAAACTCAGGTACGGCTTAAAATAAATAAAACGTATAAAAGCCTGGAGCAGTGTAATTTTACTTACTGCGATTACAACAAAAACTTATTGTTAGTTTTCTCGGACGTGTGACCAACTACAAAATAATAATGTAAAAAACTTTCTGCGGTCTGTCATCTTGATACAAAACTTTAAAATTCAAACATTCCTAAAATCTATCATTTTCAATACTGATTAGAAATAGAAATGGATTCCGATTGACTTGATCGACTGAAGGGGAATATATTTGCGAACAACGAGTAATCTATATCATTCGCGTCGAATGCGGAAGAGAAATCCACACCCAAATCGGATAAATCTGAACGACCAAGTTTGTTACTGGTTTCAGGAAACAGTTCATTCAAGTCGTCTTCAGTTAGCTCATTATCTTCTAAAAGTCGGCTTGCTTGATGCTCCGTTTCTGGATCGATTTGGAATTCCAAACTATTTTCTAAATCGTCATCAGAAAAGTCACAATCTGAAAATATCAGAATCGAAGACAAACGTTAGAAGCATTCTTCAACTATTTAATTTAATCAACTAACTACCTTGCTGAGTGGAGACAGAATGGTCAAAGGTGGAATCAAAGGATGCATCCGTTATGACGCCATCCGAAGTTCCCATATCCGTAGATCCCACAGAATTTAACACAGTGTTAATCCCCTGGTTTCGCTGGTTTTTAGAATTACCAGTGGTGGCCAGGGTCCGAAGATCTGGCTGACTAAGGAGGTGCTGTAATTGAACCTGAGCATTACTGAGGTTGGAAGCCTTTGCAGTGGTTGCAGAACCCGAATGAGGATGGAGTAACGGATGATGATTGCTTATATGGCCATTATAGTTATTATACACGATTTGACCGTGTCCATTTTCCATTTTGATGTCGATATCGCTCAAATGTGAAGAATCTTCTGCTTTTGGAATCCTGAACGTTGAAGTGGATCCCAATGCGCTGAGATTGTGGTGCTCGGAACCGTTGCTTAAGAGGTCAAACTTGCGCTTTTTATTAGCAGTCATTGCTTGAGGAACTGGGTCCATTGCAGCAGATAATGAGTCAGAGCCAGACTTCTTGCCGGATATGCTTCTTATTAAATGTGTATGAGCTAATGGTGATTGGGACGAGGACTCCGATCCACTCCCGTCCATTAAATTAGAACTTAAATTTATGTCTGTCGTTTTTTTCGCCTTCTTCTTACTTTGTGACAATTTTCCATCTGCGTCAATTGGATTCCTCTTCGGAGCCTGTATCAAAAGAAAAGGAACCATTAATGTTTCTCATCGTGTGAGTGAAATGAAATGTGACAGATTCAATAACCTAAATGAACTTACCTTTGACTTTGCTTTGCTTTCTCCCATGGGAAAAGAACCAGGGGAGGATGGGTCGAAACTTTCACCATCGATTATCAAGTTATCATCTTTGTTCAAGTTGATTCCAGACTTGATCGACATGCTTTTCCCGTCCCCATTAATAGCCAATAATCCATTCTTCTTTCCTTGTTTACCCTTGTCATTACTGCTCAAACCAGCAGTATTGGATTTCTTTGGTTTGACAAAAGGAGAATGTTTCCCAATGCTGACCACCACTTCATTTTCATTGAGATCAGAGTATTTTTTGGGATCATTTTGAACAATTACATGAGCACAATATGACGAATCTTTCACGATACAAGTTACTAAAGAATTTCGTAAAGCTCGTTTCCAAATTTTTTCATTTTTGTCACTATCATTCGCAGTATTCTTAATTATCAAGTACTGTGACTTAAAAGCTTGTCTTACACGAGCTAAAAATTCTTGTCTAGATTCTAGAGGATTTTTGGATTTTATGATTATATCAGGTGAAGAAAATGGGAGTAAGGAATTTGTTACCTTTTGAGCGCATATACTATTGAACAAATCAACGTAGGCAGAACTATTACTAGAACTACAGCTTTCATCACTAGTTTTACTATTACAGTTCCTTACTCCTTTGGGCATAGATTTCGAATGCGTTGGAAAGATTGTTGCTATTGTCCTAGGAGAATTTGTTAGCTTGGAGCAAGAAGAAGCGTTCTGCGGTTTTGTCGTAGTGCTTGCAATTGCTGGAGAAAAATCTGTCTTTGAGTGCGACACTGATTTTTCCACAGATTTGAGTGTTATTAGCTGATCAAAGTATTTGCCATATTCTGGTGCACATGGGGTTGCAGCATGGGCGCCATTAAATCTTGGTGGCGCAGCGCCTTCGCGTTCATTTGCTTCGCAGCCAGGGGAGGATAGTTTACGGTGATGCTTCACAGTTGTAGTTGACACTGTATTACCAATCATGACGTTTGGTTTCTCTGTAGTAGCCAGCTTTTTACCGTAAGCTTGAGATTTTGGTGAAGATATATGTTGCTGCGAGTCCTTTTCACCCAGCCCATTCGGTACAATTTCAGTTTGATTAAGTTTACCATTCTTTATGGACTCCGCTTTTTTGCCGAGTGCATTTAAATTCTTTCCATGGCTAGGTTTTCCATTAGGAATCCGGCCATTGGTACTGGATCCGACCACTCCACCCCCATTTGTTTCCTTACTCAAAAAAACTTGCAAGTCCTTCCCTGTTAGGCTCACTTTTCCACCGTTGACAATCCCATTAATTCGTCCGCCCTTAGGAATCCACTGAATTTCAGAGTGCTCTTCTTCAAATTTAAATACAGCATTTGGATCTTTCTTTACGGCGGAAACAACTCCGCCGGATGAATTACTATTGGAATTGGAATTAGAACTGTTGCTGTTAGAATCAGACTTGAACGATGTTCCATTGGATTCGACGGGTGGTTTAGCGGGAGGAGGATTTTTCACTTTTCTTTCCGTCTTTGGAATGATACCAGCAACCTGCTGATATTAACAAGAACAAGTTGAATATTATTAGGCTGTGCTCACTCGTTAAAAGAATAGTGAAAGTTGATCTACTATGTATCTTTAACTAAATTTGAATGCTCTTATTATTGCTGGGACCCTTTCCACTCTCATCACTTAAACGAAACAAGATATTAACCCTTTAAGCTAGCGATAAATATTTACCATGTGGCTGTGGCAATACCCTCTTTCTTGACTTTTTGGAATTGCATTTTGACAAATCTGGTTGTTATTTCGGGTAACATATGTGCATCGCTTGAAAGGGGCTGATTTGTCTTCCAAAATATGTCTAAAGAAAAAAAACGGTAAACACTTAGTATATAAGACACGTATTTCATAACGTGACATGTCAAAAAAGCTTAACTCACCTGATACAAAATGCATACCCATTTAACCGTCTTTGTCGACACAATTTGCTAGAGTACGAACATAATGGTTTGTTGTCCTGAAATGACAAGCACAATAGTAAAGTAAAAGTGATAAATGGATGGTTGATACCTCACATGTAATATATATTCTAAACCCAACTAAGTATATACTTACCACTGGACTAAAGTGAATATGTTTCCCTTCAAACATGAAGATATCTTTGCAAAACGGTCACTATTACACTTCATATGCTTACTGCAGTGAGCAAGAATGAGAAACTACTGCTATCAAAAATTACACGATCACGTTTTCTATCTGTCAGTGAACTAATAAACAATGAAAACTGCAGTCCAACTTGTTGACATTTTCTTTGATTGTTCACTCCATCTCAATCCATTGATGGGAATTCTTATTCCATGAGCCTCATTTCCGGCAGCTTACAAGATGACTAATCAATAATTATGGACGTTTAACAACTTCAAAATGTCAGCGTTGGCGAAAGATGTCCTCCCTCCTTCGTTCTGAAACACAAAATTCAATTAATTAATCTCACAATGTCAAAAACACCTGATTTTTCTCTAAACAAACATTCTTAATTACTGCTTGTTGATTTATCTTGATTAAAACCCAAAAAATGCCCCTAATTCTTTAAACCTATTGATGTTGATGTTTACACTCAACTACAATAAATACTCCAAAATCCAATACAATTAATTGACTCAGGACTGAAACAAACTCAACAATGAACAATTCATTTGTCATTCATTAAACAATTAAATAAAATCAACACATATTTATCAAACACTCAACTCAGCTGTTTACACTCCAAATTACAGCGTATCCATCATTATACAACACAACATTAAACACGACGCAATTAATTAAATCTCCACCAATTAAATTGATTAATAAAATAAATAAAACTCACCTTGATTTTTACTGGAACGTAATAAAATAAACGTAAAAGTGATTAAATATTTAATCCCCAACCACACAGTAGCCAGCAGTTAGTTGTAGCTTATCATTGATAAACTACTTGTACTATTTATTACCCTACTACACAATTAATTGTTTACTACTTTACCTTTATATTTATTTATTTGCTCAACTTGAACTTTTTATTATCCAAGTGGAGGAAACGAAGAATGAATGAAATTTTTTGTGGGTTCTCCAATAGAAATGTTAGTTGTACCCTTACCCAGTAGATGGGACTTTGGATAAGATCACGTAAATAAATACACCCTCCAGGGGGTACACTTCATAAATAAGGTGGGGAAGATGGTTTTGAGGATTTTTAAAAAGTATTCCAAGTCTAAAAAAGTTTAAGAATTTTGAAAGATTTGCAAAAAATAAAAGAAATGATGCATTGCCCTCGTGGAAATTAGATGAATGTATTTGATGGTATGGGAAATATATATGAGTTGGAAGATTTCAAGTAGGGGCAGGGTTTAGGTCTGGGAGAGAGGAGGGAGGATTCAAGTTTAACCTTTAGTAAAACACCTGTACAATATTTCAAGAGGTTTTTTGGATTGGAGGTGAAGGATTAGTTTTTGGGTAACCTTTTACCTTTGACCTACTTGATGTGGATGTGGGTGGACGTGGTCAGCAAACCTTGACAGACCTGACATCCACCTCTACTATTAGTCGGAAATTAAGGAAAGTAGAATTTGTTGAGTTACTTCCTTCAATATAACGAGGACAGGAATTTGGTAAGCAAAAAGGAATAAATTGATTGGAAATATGCATTCGAATGGATAAATAACAAGAGATTGTAAATAAGAAAGTTGGTTTTGTGGTTGAAATACTTAATGATGGATGAGAATATTAATTACTGTTTCTTCGTCATTGTTGGTTATAGGTTATCTTTTGACCACTTCTACAGCAGAACACGACACGACATCCTCCTCAACAGTCAAGTCCCTCCCTGTGATTAATGACCTGTTTGTGTTTTGGTGATAAACTACATAAAATTTCAACATTCCCTTCATTGAAACACTAAAAAGAAGTTATCTGATATACCCCATCCCCCCCGAAAATAACTCTTGTTCTGAGTGATTGGCAAATTGTATAGAAGGGAGTGGAACTTTCTCCTCTAGTGAAAGTTAATCTACTATGTTTCTTGAGCTGTGGAGTGTGGCTGTATTGCTACTAAGTGACTTTTTAGAACTAATTATTGAACGTGGTGGATCATCATCTCCAGTACCTGTAACAGTTAATATAGTTGAAGCTCCTGGTTCCTTATTCTCCATTCCCTTTTTGTGCTTTGTCCTATTTTTAATATCACTTTCAATTTTGGCCTGGAGAAGTACTTACATTCCAGAGTTACCACCTGTCCCAAGGCCACCTTATGTGATACAAATTTCATCTGCTCCAACTCTGAATAATAACGGAGAACGGAATAGTTTGGCAGATGTTAGACTTTTAAGTAGTGGTGTGGAGGTTGATAATCTTCGTAGAAGTTTTCCTACATTACTTGTTCGTGAACGGGGTGGTGGGGTATTATCTCGGGGTGGGGGTATAACGACAACTGCGGCCGCTGGATTGAGGTTATCATCAAGAGGTATCAGTATCAATTCTGTAGGGCCGTCGAATCAGAGTCCGGGAGGTGAAGCTACTTCAAATTTATCTGGGTCTATAGGCCCTGATCAGAGTCAGAGCAGGACTACATTAAGATTTCATCAAGTTCGACAACAGCATCAGCGTCCAACGTCAACGTCAACGACCGCTTCTAATGAGGGTAGTGCGTTGCTGCAAGGGTTATTACGCCCTGGGTCCGTGATTCGACCTCTCCTGCAACGAGCTTCCTACGGAGGAAATCAAGTTCAAAATTTGATTGTGTACCATAGAGTTAATGTCAGTTTTGTGAAGCATTTGAGGAGATGAATGGACCAGTAATTGATTTATTTGTTTTTTAGGTGTACCATCACCACCATCATCATCATCATTCCGAAAACGGTTCTCAAAGGCCATCTGTAGGGTTACCGTTACCTCCGCAATTGTCCACGTCATTGCCACAGAACAATTCAAGTCCAGTCGAGACCCAACCGACGCCATTACCAGATTCATCCAATTTAAGCTCAAACAGTGTCGTAGTACCTGAACAAGATAATACTGCCCGATCTTCACGCTCTCATTCGGTGGATTCTTCCACACAGTATGAATACGTTGACGTCGATTCGGTAGTGGAGGATTCATCAGAAACTTATGAACAGTTGATTGAGAATTCCGGCTCTGTGAATGTTCTGTTGAATATGAACTCGAATTCTGATAGTGGTTCAGCTACGCATGAAATTGATGTTAACAGTGGTAGTGGCAGAGTAGCTGCTACTGGCGAAGAAGAAGATAATCAAACAGAAGTAGAAGGAGTACGTCTTAGAAGAAATGTTGCTTTTTCGGATATTAGATCTGGAGATTCAGCAGAGGGACTACCTGAATCAAATACAACAACAAATGCAATGGACAAATCAGAAACTGTAGGAGGAATTCCTGAACCCCCATCTGCAGTTTCAACCCATGGTGAAATTAATGATATTCGATTCACAATCAAATTTTTAAATGATACGCAAATGGATGTCACTACCCTCTTGGGGGAAAAGATTGTTGATTTCAAACGGTAACGATCATAAAATTTATAGAAAGTGTACCTGGTGTTTCATTATAATTTTATTGTAGGAGACATTTCGCGACTGAACTATCCGAAAACAAATCCGTGAGACTGTTAGTGAAGACTTTTAACTGATTTTTGTTTACAGAGTTTAATGTTTTCAGTTGAATGCTTTTTAATTCCAGGATTTTCAACGGTCGTGTTTTGGACAATGATACGTCCACCCTTCGAGAATCAGGAGTGTTTGATCAGTGTGTTGTCCATTGTCTTATCGTGTCAAGACCACCTCCCCCTTCGACTGGTGGTACGTCGTCGTCTTCTACTAGTCGTAGTAGTGGTCGTGCTAATGGAGGAATTTTGCGTGGTGGAACTCCCGAACCTGGAATTTTTTTCGTTGGCTTTGTTGGAGTTTTTCTAATTTTTTTGTGGTTCATTTGCTTTCACTTTGGCCAACATCTGTTCACACAAAGTGCTGTTGTTTCCCTTACAGGTATGTATATCATGTTATAGTATTACCTATATTATAAGGACACCCTTATTAGTAAGCTACATAAGGATAAATGTACCTAATTAATAATGTAATTTTTTTATTGTTTTCAGTTCTGACTGCTATTTTCTTAATTGGACTCGTTGCGTTTTACCTGCCTGTGCATCCTGCAAATCCAGCTTAATATTCATATCTACATTTCTATGAATTGTAATCAACGTTGTTTGAAGCTAAAGGAACATTGTGAAAATTAATGTGTAGAAATATTGCATAGGTTATAAATTAGGGCATGGGGCATGGGTTAAAATTAAGCCGAATGGAAATGAAAATGAATGCATTATCCACGAATTTGGAGTTGGTCATGTCAAATTTGAGGGGTCGATATTCATATTTTGTAAATTTGCGAGAAGACAGCGCTTCGGTGCGACTAGACTAGGCCTTCGATTATTTCGATCGCTATGTATTTGTGTCATGTTATTAAAGTTTATAGAGACCAAACTTGTTACTGTATAAGCTTGCCGAGTTAATGTATAGTGTCTAATTAACTGGTTCTGAATTTCCGTTCTTATCTTTACTATTGTTCGGTTGCCCCGGTTGATTATTGTACGGAATGATGATGTGCCGTTGATTGTTGATATGCTTGTGTGATATGGCGTAAAAATCTAGCGTAATGAAATCCGGTATGAAATATGAGTTCATATCTCAAATCAGTCAAATCAATGTCTTTATTACTCTATAGTCAATATAAAAGATTAAAATCACAATTTGTTCATTCTTCGATTCGAATCGAGACAAGATGACTGATGAAGTAAGAAAACAAGGGTTTAATTTTTGCGATGACTAAGAATGCAGAATGATAACAGAAGGTTTAACTTTACCAATAGTAAATTAAAGTTTGCTTAAATTAGTAAAATAAATAATACGTAAAATCACTAAAATCAGTTCAGTTTGGTTGGAACTAGTCATATTCTAAAAGTTTCTCATTTCCGTAGCGCATTTTGGCATTGTACATATATCACTCGAGATCCGTGTAATGTATTATTTGTGCAAGGCTTATGAATCCAAGATTTATGTCCCCTACAGCACCAATTTTGATGGAATTTATACCACAGTATTTCTGAATTTGTGTTTCATCCAAGTCGAATAGGAAACACCTATTTACATACGGATAGTCATCTCACTTTTTATATATAGCTCTAAACATTTTACAACTTACGATATTCTCCAACCCTTGACTTCTTTCTCATCGTAATTATTCTTGCGAAAGAAAAATTCGACATCAACTTCCTTTTCTCGATCTGTCCCACAGTTTCCATTCATCGCTTGGAGAAAGTGGCTCAGCTTAAGATGTATGTAATACTTTCCTGCAACAGAATCTGCTAAATTTTCCACCGATCCCAGCAGTATTTTCCTGTGCTCAGAATACAGTCAAATTGCATAATTTCAAAGGAATTCAAAATACTTGACAAAATAACCTACTTGGTTTGCATATTTTTCTGGACAACCTCCAAGTAAATTTGCAACTGATGGTCCACCTACGGAACACAAAATAGCAGTTTGACTGTCGCTTGGAATAGACACGGTTTGACTACATAAAATATACAACGACAGAGATAATTGAAACTCATACCGATGCAGATTTCCATGCTGCCAATACTGCAATCGACATTCGGTTAGAGGAGAATGGAATTTGAAGCGGAAACCATCTACACGATTTAAACACTTTTTAAAATTGAATTCAGTGCTACAGGCATGTTTTTTTTTTTAGTACATGGGACAAGCTTTAAATGGGTTCACGTATTTTGGACTCCTTTTCACGTTGCATATTCGAAGCGATCCACCTCCCGAAAAACCCGTTGTTGTATCGTAAAATACTTTCTCCCAGTTTTTTTCCTCTAGACAGATTGGCATAGTAGTAGTAGTATTGGTACCAGTATTGGACAACCATAACACTGGTTGAAAAGACTGTCGGCTCAGGTCGAACCATGGTTGGGAAATTGGTTCCTGATAATTAAATTATTAAGTATCGAAGATGCTTTATGTGAATGCTCTGTCTGTCTGTCTGTCCGTCCGTTATTGCGATAACTTTTGAAGGGGTGGACGTACGACCTTGAAATTTTGGGGGTAGATACTATAGGTCATGGGACACTTTGGTATTGAAAATGGACCCAATTGGTGGGACCCTTAAGGGTTCTGCCATAAGGGTCCTATGTTAAAATTTTGCAACACAGG
>JAQIWQ010000443.1:0-16807 GCA_034695825.1 Folsomia inoculata
TATAAAACCAACACTGTAAACCATTTTGTACTTTTGCAATGCTCTCTAAGAAATCTCCACGTTGTATCTGCATAATACTATCCATCGGGTATTGTACGTAAATGTACATGCCGTAAGCAAACACTTTTATTCCATATGGCTGGATATTGTTTCAATGAGTTGATTTGCCAGTGTCAAAAAACAAGTATGCAAATTGGCCAGATTAATAACTGCTGGGTAGTATATGGTGACCATCAAAAGTTCAGTGATTGATTTTAAAGTGTTTTTTTATATAAAAACAGTGTCATGTTAAATCATTGGAAGGTTCAGCTCGCATGCCTTAAATTTGTGTACTCCTCTATTTGTATCAACTCTTAAAACTGAAAATCATTATATCGTTTTCTATCAATTTGTCATTGCATAAATTTTCATCGTGGTAGTTTAAGCATTACACACGACAATGTGGGACTGGTACCAAGATGTAGTAACCGACGTTCAAAATGTTGTAAGCCGTAAGTTATTAATCACAACATTAATGTCTTAAGCCAGTGCCGTTCTTTTGAATTAAATTAATATGTGTAGCTTTAACTGGGCACAACAAATTTGTGAAATGGGACGAGCTTTTAAAAACTGCCAAACCTGGAGACTTGATTGAATTTTGTCGAGGAGCCTACAATCATTGGGCAATGATGTCGGAATATGATGGCAAAGTCTACAATATTTGTGCTGAAGATAAGGGCGAGACTGAAGCACAAATTGCGCTTGAGACCCTTCAGGAGGTCTGTGAACGAGGCCCGTCGTCAGATCGACAACGGGCCCGTGTGAATAATAAGGACAACTTTCGAGGTCTATATCCCATGGCTGCCACTGGGACCTTGAAACCACTGCCCCCATCTGAATCCATTAAACTAGCAAAAAAAGTCCTGAATACTAATGTCGAGTATAGCTTTAAAGGGAAAAATTGCGAGTATTACTGCACAATGTGGAAGTTTGGGAAAGGATTTACGGATCAGGTTACACATATTTTATAATTTACCATCAGGAAATTTAGTAGTGACAAGACGAATTGCTTTATACAGGCTTATGGTTACTGACGTTATTTAAGGCCGACAAGCTAAGCAGATACCATTCTTCCGATTGTGGATGCATCAAATATTACTAATTTAATCGCTGTTTAAAGTTTTAACTGAAATCGATACGTATAATTTTATCAGAGATGCTTTCTGTCACTGCTTTCTATTATTACAATCAGGAAATGTGTGATATTAATAGGACCTGTATATTAAGAGGAAATACAATTTATTCGACCAACTTTTAAATTTAATTTCAGGAATTCATTTAACATATCAAATTTCCATATTTTCGAGTTGCATTTATTCCACGTTTAATTTCTGCTCTTATCTGTATGTCCAGAATGCAAATAAGAGAATCTTTCGGCTTAGTTCATCAAAAGTAATTTAAATGACAGGATAATTTCTTAATATTAATCTTGTTTAGTAAACTTTGGTGGTCAATGTCGTGAGCGTAATTCCGAACATCGAACTTGTTTGTGTGCGTAAGATTTTTAAATTGGAATAACATTAAACAAACGCTTTAATCATACGTAACACAGCTTTATGTTTAGCAGAGTTTTGCGTTTTCTTAGTCGAATAGAATGGGGAAGGTTTACTTTTGAAACAACTCAAAGTTTTAGATTTGGTTAAAGCCTTTCCATGCATGCAATCCTCCAGCCCAGTAAGGAATCCTTCTAAAACATTATACATTTCTTCCCCAGTTCAAACCAGTAAACCAGACATTGGCTTTAAACTTAAAACCTTTCTAAATGTAAAGGAAAGGCTCATTAAGTCTCCTTATGGTAGGATCTTTGTTTGAACTGAACATTGGTATGCACCCCGATATTTATAGCTACACAACATTATGCTGGATAATAACAGAATCCACTGGAAAGGGAAAAAGGAGAAGAGTGACGACACTACACCTTAACCTTTTCTAGAGAAAATGGCATGTTATATAATATACCTTCAACAAGTTTAAAAAGTTTTGCTCAAAATTAAATGTGTCACCACTTTAATTAAAAGATGAAATTAAGTGCCGGCAGTGTTGTAGTTGGTGTACTGCTTATCCTATGGAATTTCGGATTACTTGCTTCTGCCCCGGAAGAACAAGAAGAATAGGAGCCACTTTCAGGCAGGTTAAACTAATTAAAGCATCTGGCATCATTCTGCTCCAACTTTAGTCGACAAATCTCATTCATTCGAATAGAAAAAATTAGAACATGGCATATTGCGCTTTAATAAGTACATGGTGTCGTTATCGGACCTTGTTATAGTGACGAAGATAATTTTAAGTGCAAATGTAAACCATTCTATATGCCATTAAATGCCATTCAATACAATTGCCACAATAGATACCACCCGAAACCCTGAGCAAGAGATGCCACATTCGACTTGATCAGGGACATTACAGACTGCCAATACGGGGTCATAAAGAAGAGGTGATGGACAAGTGAAAAAGCCATATTTCCAGCCTGACATCGGATGTGCATTGAGCAGTCCGTTGGAAGTGGATAAAACCCAGAGAATTATGAAAAACGTAAATATTGGCACACAATTCCACAATAAGAAAATGATTTTACCGTTTGTGCGATTAGTGCAGGTGAATAAGCCTTGTACTAGTTATATTCAATCCAGTTGAAGTTGTCGTCCCCCCAGTGGCGTTAATTCGATGTAGAAAATATCATCATGTACTAGATAACTATCTTACAATTAGTGGAATTATTCGATTCTCCTCGAAATCAATAGATTCTGTTTAAACCATCGTTTCGAAGACAAAAACAATCCTCTGACTTTCGCACTTCTTATTTAATACCCTTCTATTGCAAGAAGTAGCAGGTTCATTGAAGTACGACTTCATGTTTCTTATGTAAATATTGAATAAATATTTCCAAAATTTGGGTAATTAAATGATTTGGAATGTCCGATCTTGATTCACATTCACATCTATTATATTTTTGAAGATTTTGTTCGATATTTTACTCAATAATTATGAGATTCAGTGCAAAAATCTAGAACCTACACAAATTAGACAATTTACATTTTATTAATAATGAAACAAAAAAACAATCATTATTCATAGAGAATTCATTTGGCACATCCTATATAGGTAGGAGCATTATCATTCAATTTGCACTCTATATTCAATATGACATTATTTTCCTCAAGGAATTGTACCACACGACTTTTAACACTTTCCAAATCCACTGCCCCCAACATTTCCTCTTCTGGAGTAGCATGGTTCGGCCTGAGGACGACATAAACCAGACACCCACCCCTGCAAATGTCTCACATTAATTAACCTCTCATTAATCATATAGAAAATTAATTCCCATCATACCAACACCAACCTCTGAACGTAGGTAAACACTTCCTTAAAGCCATACGGATTATGGCTATGTTTTCCATAAAACACGACCCGATTAAGGACCTCCTCACCAGCAGGCTTCCTCCATGATGGCTCACATCTCATCAGCTTCACACAGGGATCCAGACGTTCCAATGAGGCTATTACCTCATCCTATGCATAGTAATTACACATCAATTAAACAACTGTTAACGAATAAAATCTAAATACTTATATATTCTTAAATACTTTAACATTTTCCGGTAAAAGCCCCACCCTCATGTAGAACCTTCTATGAACAATATCGTCAATCAGTCGTCTAGCTCGAGGACTTCCATTCCCCCAATTGTAAATCTGATCCAGTGCTATATCCGTTAATTTAGTGAATGCCGACAAGTCTGTGTATGCCTCACTTAGGGTATAACGCTTTCCATTACTACCATATACCCCAAAATGCTTATCCGCAGCTAAAAATACATCGATAAACATTTCCAAAATCACACAATTCACGGTACGTCTGCAGGTTGTATGATAAACCTCATCTTGGGCAGATATAAATTGTTTTAGTGTATCAAGTACATCTCGAGAGTATGCAATAACTGGGATACTAGAAGAGCCTTCATGCTCTTCTACTACAACGCGAGAATTGTTCATGATCAAATCCGTATCAAAGCTTGTTTCAATGCCGAGTTGTTTGCAGTCTCGAAGGACAGAGTCGAATTTGTCTACAGTCATCTCGGTCGCATGATTGATTAACATCTGCAATTACATTTAATTAATTGGGTGTTAATTATTTACATATTAAAAAACAAAGCCGACCTGATAGAGGAAATGTTTAGATTGAGGTCTTCCTTTGTAGTTCTCCCCAGTAAGTGGTGCCCCCAGAATGAGTTCCTTAATAAATATTGTGTCCAACTCATCTAACCCTGGGAGTGGGAGGAGGTTGTTATCCTCGAGTAGAAATTGAAACATTTGTGATGAGATGAGATGATGATTGTAGTCGGGACGAATGAAACGGCGCATGAAATGGGTCCAAACATGGGACAATGGTCCTTGACCCAGGTCACGGCAGAGTCCAGCCATGTAAAGGCACTGAATGTCTTTCGCGTCAATGTCAAGTTCTGGCTGCTTCCGTTGAAGGGTTTTTGCATATTTTCCCGCAAGGTGTGATACACTATGACACGGAAGAATTAATTAAATCATTCAAACTATGTTTAATTAAACCTTAATTAATTATGCCTACCCGATAGAATGCTCGAATCTAGTATGGGTAGCAGTAGGATAGACGAGAACTGAAGGACCAATTTGTTTAATATATCGAAGGCGTTGAAATTGTGGTGTGTCCATCATTGTATAACATATTTCTGGTAGTTCTACGTCGGTATGGACGGTGTCAATAATTATCCTCCCACCTATGTACAATGCCGCAGATGCAATAAAATATTAATACATTTTCTTTATAGTGAAGGAAACCACAATGCAAGAATGTCACTTTCTACACAAATCAAGCTATTTTTGTGTAAAAACGGTTGAGACCTACCCAAGGGCCCAAATCCACTTCCAAAGTCCATAGGTGATTAATTTAATGCTTCTTGAAAAATTAAAACGTGAACGTGACTATGATTACATAAATCCAACTTGGTAATTGCTTTGAGAGAATTAATCGGATTTGGAAAACCTAGAGATTTATGATATGTTTTAATTTATGATGAAACTGATTTAAGTGATGTAGAATGTTTTCCACGTCTTAATTAAGGAATTAAAAAATGAGAAGAAAGCAGCTGTCTGGCTGGTGAGATGACTTTATTACATATGGTTTACACGTCATACCGACTTGGATTTTAGTACAAGTTTTGTGTGTACATATTATAAGAGGCGATGGTTAATAAAGTAGGGCTCAACCCCAATCCAAGACACAGTTTTGGCTGATAATCTTAAGCTTTTGAACTTAACTGTACAATGAATGAATTATTTTACATACAACATTGAATGCCCACATCAGAGGATTGAGTAAGTGGATAAACATTCAACAAATATGACTATATTTATCGTCCATTATTACATGACAGTTCGCAGTTGATGTTGATAAAGGCAACATATCAGTGGGGCTAAGATAGTAAGACGGAATGTTATTAATTTAGATGGGATTAAAATAATTTACGTTCAATTTTGGGCATAAATTGTGTTTGATTTGTAATGCTGTAACACGGGAAGTTAAATTAAATGGAATTTCCTTGTTTGAAATTCAACCAAGAATTAATATATTGCAATAAGATACCCAAGCATAATAGGTTATCACATCTTAAGGTATTTCAAATAAAGATTAAACGAATGAACATAAATACCTAATAATAAATAATAGTGCGTTATTACTTGATAGCATGAAAAGTATATAAACATTAAAAGTAATACATTAAAAATCATCATCATTAAACATGTTAAAAATTCCAATAATTCTTTCAGAATTCTGTGTATTTAGCACGCGCCTTTTGACATTTAAACCAAAAATCCTAAGACTCTCACGAGCCACACACTGCTTAATACCCTGAGGTAAATTTATTTAACGAATTTGGCGTGCACGTAAACCTCCGATAATTTTATAGCCTGTTGACAAACCACAAACCAAATTAATCCACCGTGTTTACAACCCTTACATATTTATTATCATCCTGAACTAATGTGATTCAATCAAAATGAGCAGTGGTAAAGGAATTTCTTAGAAATTAAATGCATTCATTCTAAAAAATGTGGCGAAAAGATTCTAAAATTGTTTCCATTTCATCCCACAGAAATTTAGTAAATGTATTTACATTTGAAATGGTGACTGTTTTTAGCTGTTCTATTCTATGCATTTTGTCATTTATGAGAAAGCTTTCTTGGATCACATGCAATTCCGTTCTCATTGCATTGCACTACAAAAATCACGCTTTTCTACTTAATTTCAGTGAATGATTTAGTATCATACAAAATACTATAAAAATATTTCCTCGACTGTGTAGTTGAAGGTATTTCTAATTCTGTGAACCAGATGTTAAACATTTTTCCACCTCTTACTTCTGATATGTCATCGTACTTTACACCTGTTTCATAAGCCCTGATTAACGTTTGTATTTGTTCTGGAAGAATATGTAACCGCCGTTCCAAACTTTCATCGAATTTTCCCCGACAGGCAATAACAGAATTAATATATTCATTAATATCGAATTCAGGGCAATTCTTTGTTATATAAGACAGGATAGGATCACCATCATCATTAATTAAACCATTGACAGAGTTCATCACCTTTCTGACTTTCCCTGCTTCGTAATGCATGCCGTACGCCAGACATTCAACATTCATAGCATCGCCTCCCAAGTTTTTCAAGGCATATAATAATAATGAAATTGCTTCCAAGGATTTTGAGGGTACAAGCAAACAGAGGGTGTTGGGGCGCTTCCTTTCTGCAAAGAGCTGAATAGTTTCAGTGACTGTCTCGAGTGTAGTTTGAATAGTTTGCAGTAACAAAGAGAACAAACTGATTTCTTTTTCACAAACGGCTGTTTCGAATAACCACGATTTAAATTTAGAATTATTAATTTGAGAAAACAGAGCCGGCAACTTCCAGCCATTAATTTTCCCCAACAGCGTTTCATCTGAAGCAATAAGCTCGCAAAGAAATGCACGAACATTATTGTTTTCAATTGGAAACAACATTATGCCAAACCCATCTAGAATTTGTTCCTGAATTTGTGGGAATTGTAGAGCCTTCATCCAGTTGGCCACTTTTTCTTTTTCACCGCAAATTTCTTTAAATGTCTCAATTAGAACCTTGGCGACGTAAAACTCTGCGATGGTTCGGTGAATGAATTTAAATTTAGAACCACCAGGAACATCTCGAACAATGCCAAGAGCATACAGTTGTTGATTCCAGTTATCATTGTTATTCTTATCTGCCCTAAACATAGTGAACATAAATCCCTTAACAATTTCTAGGTTTGACGGGTTGTGATAAATAGCTTCTGCGGCTAGAAATTGATGACTCCTTTCATAATCTGTAATTGGTATACTCCCACAATGGTTCTGGTGAGTTCCAAGTTTGTGATGAAAATAAATTTTATATTTTCGCTTCACATACTTGTCATACAATTGCCCTAATGTGTACCTATTCGGTAATGATTGATCCACCTGCCCACCGTCTTTAACATACTTCCTTGCAGCGACTTGGAATACATCAGTAACCATTTTGAGATGTAATGGAACCCCCAATACGCCATACCACTCCTTGAGGAGGTCTGTAGTCCTTGATTCAATTTTTTTGCAAAACTCTTCAAAGCGAATTTTTTCTTGGTCCGTCTTTGTACACACAATTCCTTCCCAATTTGATTTTAGAATTTCAAAATAATCATTAAGTGGCTCAAATTGGCTACTAAGCACTAACAGTTTGGATTCAAGTTGCTGTTTTCGATGGTCTCGAGTTGAAACTACAATTCTAGCTGAAGTGCGCCTCCTCAAATGATTCATTAACTCCAAGGCAGTGGCTCTATAGCTTTGTCCAATCTCGTCATAGCCATCAAGTATAAATACCATCCGTTTAGAATTCTCAGGACTTTCTAAGACGGCTTGAAATATTTTCCACGCAACCAAATCTCCTTGTTCCAAACATGCACACTTTAAAATCTCACAGTGAAATTTATTATTATCGGGATCAAGGTTTTGGGATATGTTTTCGAATTTAAAGGTTTTCATGTCAACGTAAAACACCCAAAATAATCCCGCTTTAGTGTACTGGTCTGCTAATTTCAGCATAGTCATTGTTTTACCCATTCCGGGTTCATCGGAAATAATTGAAATGTCAGGAACTTCGTTGACATAATCTTTTTCGGAAACTGATGGGTGTTCAAAACTATTGAATGCGTTAAATTTTTCTGTCATGCCCTCCATTTGGATTGGATTCGTTAGTCGCCTAACCTCTAGCTGTAATTCATTTTGAATTTTTAGTAATATTTCACGTGGATCGGTTAAATTCCATGCAAATTTAAGGTTTTGTAGTCCGTACGCAAAATATTCATCTGGACGTTCGATATCCTGATCAAATATCGGCATAGCAGTTGATTTACGAATTCCAGAATCATCGGAAATAATTGAAAGATCGGAAACCTCGTTGGCATATTCTTTTTTGGGACCTGATCGAGGTCCAAATTTTCCAACCTCGTCAGATTTTTTGAAAAGGGAGCTGAGGTAGTGACGAAAATTTGGAGAGCGTATATCAGGGATTGGCTTCCTGAAGGTACGACTTTTATAAAATTCCGGATTAAAATGAAGACGCCAATAGAATAGTTCCTCATCATATTCTACAACTCTATACTCCAACAGGTTATGAATTATGTTACTACTCGCACACATTTCTCTAAAAGTTACCAAATAGTTTGTGGAAATACACGACTCAATATAAAAATAATTTTCACGCTGGGCTACTTTGTCTTTTAAGCTTTGGGCGATACTACTGTCCGATGTATAAATGCACTGCACAGAATGTAAGGGACCATCAAAATTATTATCACAATCCATTAACGATTCAAATGTAATACCAGGTTCCAAATAAAGTCCCTCATCGTCATATATGGTTGGGAGTTTTTTACCAACAATTTCTAATTTTGCTGGCGAATCTACCTGCAAGAGTTTAATTAAATCATCGCTACGAATATCTTTTCTCTTTTCTCCTTTCAACATTTCCGGCCTAGACCAATGCCCCAAGAACCCTTTCAGGTATTTTTCAGTTAACCAGTTTCCAAGTTGATCTACGTTCCCCTGAACTTTAATTAATCGCTTTAAGACGACATCGTAACTCGTTTCGCAAATTTCAATTGAGAAGTTTGGTTTATGTCTATCAGACAAAATTATGAATGTGGAAGGAACACAAATATCAAAATTAAGACTGATATCCTTGGCGTAAGAGCAATCAACAAAAACGTTTTTAACACCCTCATCTATCCTACCTTTGAATCTGGTTAATTCATTATAATCAACGAGTAGAGTATTCTCTGCTTTCCAATCATTAAATCCAGTGTGAATGCAATTTGCCAGATGCAACAAAAGAAGTTCCAGAACATTTTCATCTGCATGGTACAACTTTCTACTCTGTACATCTCTAAAGGTTTCAACTGACATTTTCATCGACTTTCGATTGGATGGTCCTGCTTCATCTTCAGGCTCAAATGCTGCTACTTTAAGCACAATCCCGTCATACTTACGTCTAATGGTTTGAATATTCATGTCACTACATACGTGACAGTAAGATGTCTTGAAATCTACAAGGTTTCCAACTCTCTCCTGCAGTTCAGAGAATGCCAACAAACAGTTTTTAAAAGTGTTATAGTTTCCAATATTTGCAAAAAATATTCCTTCTCCTAACTCTGAAGTACTCAAATCATCAATTACTTTTTCTATGCAGTTGATAAATTCGACTTTAACCCCTTCATTAAGATCTCGCAACATTTTGATGGTTTTAAAATGTTTGAAAAGAATCTTTTCCTTCTGGTTTAATGAAATGTAATGAATCTTTTCTCCTAATTCTTTAACTTCAACGACAGAGTCCGGGTCAGCCAGTTCTGCGAGTGGTGTGTTACCAATTGCAGGGCTTATTTTGCTAATACCCAGTTCCCCCAGCGATTTTACAGCAGATGCAACTTGACGGGCAAAAGATACATGTTTAAATGTACTTTTAGTGTACAACTTTGTGTTGTAACCATCAAAAATTGCAACTGGCCACTTTAAAACTTCCCATGCCTTTGGATTACTTACATTTAGAATTATCTTTATGATAAAGTTAATCGGATGGAATTTATGCACGTCCTTCATCAATGTTTCACAATGCTTCTCTGTAGCTTGAAGCTGATACATAATGCCGACATGATCATTAACGCAATTTACAATGTTCGGCTTTACAACAAAGTTTGATATATCGAGTTCAGATAAAACTCTGCTAAGCTTTATCTTTAGCCTATGCTGACAAACTCCAACTAATATCTGGAATGCGCCTGGACTGTCAAACACCTCGCAATGTGGATGGATATCATTATCCCTGTATGACGGGTTATCTTGTGGTATCAATATAAACCCTCTCTTATCATTAGTAAATTGTAAATTCTTTAAAGCGAATGTCGACATTTGTGCTAACCAGCCTCCCAGCGAATGTCCTGTCGTATTTATGAGGCTGAGTTGGGTTTTCGGCACTCCACTCGAAACTATGTGATCCACAAAAGTGAGCGCAAACGTTATTGCAGAGTTTATAATTGGATCGAAATTGTTATGCGCAATTCCATGAATATCTGCAATGAAATGCTTAATACTTCGTTGGGTACCTGTTTTTGATATATAATATTAAACCTTAAACAAAATATAATGCTCTCGATTTTAAAGGTTACCTTCATGTGCAATAACAAGTTGAGGATGACAAAATTTGTTCCCACTTTTAAAAAACACGACGCCGTGAAATCCAGTGGCTTTGCTGTATCCCCCGAATATGATTTGAAATTTATCCAGTTCTGGTTTCATAATCTTGTAAGTTGCCTCTGGGAGGGGTGGACTGAAGTCGTCAATCACCACTTTAAAATCATATTTATTATTTATCCATACTTTCCCAATATTAAAAGGTTTATGCTAATTCTACGCATAAAGCATCAATGTATTTGAATATAGCAGTAAGCATACTTTTACGTAATTCAAACACTGTTATTTGGAAACTCAATAGCTAAAACTAATTAAACGACAACCTTACTTTTCCTCCAATCAATGGTTCCTACGCCTTTGTTTCTCCAAGTTCTGTAGTTGTACGCAGATTTGGACAGTAGAGCCAATAGCAGGGTGGACGGATGTAATTCCATCTGCATATCTTCTTTGGATGTTAGCTTTTTCTCTATTTTGACCTTCAATTCAGCAATTGCTACATTAAACTCGGTTGGATAGCTTCCCACTTTCAGGTCGTCGTCTGGTTGAAATTTGATCTTTTGGCCGCTTGTCAGGTGCTTGTTGTTGACTTCCATTATGTTTAGGGATATTGATTCTAGAGATGTTAGGTGACTAAACCGGTTTGAAGAATAAGCTTCTTTCTAAACATGTTTTGTTGTACTTCGTTTTTAACTGTCGAAAACTAATACTGACCTTGTGAATCGGACTGACTACGCATAACTTGTGGTCGAGCTTTTTATGCAACCACTTCAGAATCTGTCTACTTTAACGACCGCCATTAAATCAACCATGCACTGATACAGATACAGCAGGATCCATTTAAACTTATCTTCTGAATGATTGTCGGCCTCGTTAATGCGTTAATGCCGGATGGAATTTGGGTTGTATCAATATTCGAACCTGGCAAATATTTCACAATAATTTTTAGTATTTCAATTTTATAGTGAACCTTCATAAATAAGTTTGCAAATTAATTATTCTCTATCCATTTTGTGACAAACGTAATCTTATCAAGTTGAACAAATTGTATCCGTTAATTTAGTGAACGCCGACAACTCTGTGTATGCCTCACTTAGTGAATAACGCTCTCCGTTACAACTATAGGTCCCAAAATGCTTATCCGCAGCTAAAAATTCGTCGACAAACATTCCCAAAATCAAACAATTCACTGTACGTCTGCAGGTTGTATGACAAACCTCATTTTTAGAGGATATAAATTGTTTTAGTGTATCAAATACATCTCGAGAGTATGCAATAACTGGGATAGAAGAGCCTTCATGCTCTTCTACAACGCGAGAATTGTTCATAATCAAATCGGTATCAAAGCTTGTTTCAATGTTGAGTTGTTTACATAGTCTCGAAGGATAGAGTCGAATTTGTCTACAGTCATCCCGGTCGCATGGTTGATCAAGATCTGGAATAACGCATTTAATTGGAAAATTTATTGGGTGTTAATTATTTACACGTTAAAAACCAAAGCCGACCTGATAGAGGAAATGTTTAGATTGAGGTCTTCCTTTGTAGTTCCTCCCATCAGGTGGTGACCCCAGAATGAGTTCCTTAATAAATATTATGTCCAACTCATCTAACCCTGGGAGTGGGAGGAGGTTGTTATCCTCGAGTAGAAATTGAAACATTTGTGTTGAGATGAGATGCTGATTGTAATAATCGGGACGAATACGGATCATGAAATGGGTCCAAACATGGGACAATGGTCCTTGACCCAGGTCAGGTCACGGCAGAGTCCAGCCATGTAAAGGCACTGAATGTCTTTCGCGTCAATGTCAAGTTGTGGTTGCTTGCGTTGAAGGGTTTTTGCATATTTTCCTGCAAGGTGTGATACACTACAAGACACGGAAGAATTAATTAAATCATTCAAACCTTGTTTAAACCTTAATTAATTATGCCTACCCGATAGAATGCTCGAATCTAGTATGGGTAGCAGTAGGATAGACGAGATCCGAAGGACCAATTTGTTTAATATACCGAAGGCGTTGAAATTGTGGGGTGTCCATCATTGTATAACACCCTCTGGTAGTTCTACGTCGGTATGGACCGTGTCAATAATTACCGTCCCACCTATGTACAATGCCGCAGATGCAATAAAACATTGTGAAGGAAACCACAATGCAAGAATGTCACTTTTTAAACAAATCAAGCTATTTTGGTGTAAAAATGGTTGAGACCTACCCAAGGGCCCAAGTCCACTTCCAAAGTCCATGGGTGATTAATTTAATGCTTCTTGAATAGAATAAATACGCATGTCGTAACTTCTCAAAACCAATACTTGAGAAGAATCACTAATAAATACTTTACCATGGTAGTAATATCGCAATCTTACTTAAATGGCTTTACAATGACATACCCAGGATTTGACGAAGAACACTTAACTTGTCCATACCGAGTAACTTTGGGTCGGTCCATTTAGCCATTTCTGCATTATGTGTGTCTATAATGGGACTATATTTTACAGAAATCAAGCGTATACACTCTCATCAATTA
Organism: Folsomia inoculata; assembly: GCA_034695825.1. NCBI lineage: Eukaryota > Metazoa > Arthropoda > Collembola > Entomobryomorpha > Isotomidae > Folsomia > Folsomia inoculata. The sequence continues at coordinate 13,327 of JAQIWQ010000443.1, forward strand.
CTTTTACTTATGCCCATGTAATATTATTCAAGTTGTAATTTCGAACCAAATCGGTTGGTTTATGTGGCGATTGGAGTGAACCTTGTACATCTCGCTAATTGTATACATAAACTTTTGGCATCAGCTTATTGGTATTCACAACATTGTCACATATCTGTCTTGTATTACATAAGTGTCTTGTGGCGAGCACTAATTTAAATGTCATTTTCTGATAAAAAACATGTAAAAGTTTTGAAATATTAAAGGGTTTGTTTAATATTTACTGCTATTAAAACTCAAAGCATTTCTCTGGTTGATTACATCTTCGATTATCATAGTTTATTAAGCTTAGTAACATGACAAAATGAAGTTATTTAGTGGAACGCATGTAAGAGGTTGGGTGAAAGGTGTTACAATGCGATTAAAAGTTTAGCATTCGATAAATAAAAAATAATATCCGGTTTAGCTTTTTTTCTTGAATTACGCATAGCATTGTCCTGTTTGGAATTGCAAATGGGGCCGATTTCTTTTGTTTAAAGAATGATTACATATAGGTAGTGGATGTCGACATCACATTCATTGATGGCGTTTCTTCCAGAATGTTACGAGAATGTTTAGATGAAGAGGGTTGGAATTGTGGATAGTCCTGTTGATGATTAAGTTAATATTCAAAAAAATCGGGGTGAAAGAAGGCATGAATTTTACTAGGTGCTCACGGTTATTTTCTTTTGCTTTGGGTTGTTGGTTTATCTGGAAGTTCTGTCAGTTTCGTTTTCTCTAGTCATTAAAAGAAGTGGTTTATGTTCTCTTTGAGCGAGGGGAGTCGTCAATTTTAGAAATTCCAGTTGGACCTTCGCTATGACCAATGGTGTTGGATTTATTAACTTGTTTGGTAGTATTTTTAATAGCATCAGCAGCCTTTCTTTCGAGTCATCATGTCGCCTTGGGTACCCTGGGTTGAAATATATTTTCTTGTTCAACATTTCCAATTAATTTCAGGAATTTGTTTAGCATAAATGTCGACATTTCCATCATTGCGATTTCTTCATCGTTTCATTTCATCACTTGTCTGTTTTAATAATTTTATACAGAAAACAAATCAGATAATCTTCTAATTGTGCAATATGACTGTTGAAAATTGACCTTATTTAGTAAACTTTGGAGGTCAGCGTCATGCTCAGGCTTGATCAAAGTTGTTGGCAAGGCAATTCCGAACACGAATCCATTCTTGTGTACACAAGATTTGTCTCCTGTATCCAGTATTAAACAAACTCCATTAGTCATAGGCAATTAAAGTAATCCAAGGGAGATTTGGAGTTATTGCCTGAAATTGTTGAGTAACAAATCATGATATCTGATGCATCCTGTAGCGTGGCCGTCTCATCCATCTAAATACATCACCACTGGGGACAGAATCCGGTTCAATTTCAGAAGTCATAGCAAGGTTTTGACTTCTGTCCTCATCTTGTGACATGATATCTACTTTTTTTATCTTTTTCCAATCCCTTTTTAATTCTTTCGTCATCTTTACCTGTGTTTGAATTATTATGAAAAGTATTTAAACTCATGTCCAAGGACTAGAATGCTGATAAAATTTTAGTCCAACTTACGCCTTAGTACCAATGAGTTTGGGTAGATCTTGTAAATATTTGCAATTTTCATTACTCAATACATCGACGATGGCTGATTCGAATAAGCTTTCATCCCGAGTGAGGCTGTCCCTTTTGTATTTCAAATTGGAAATTTTGATAATTTCTCCAGCCTCTTTCTTATATTTTTTCCCGATGTATTAAACACTATATACTGTCACTTTAAATTGTTCAAAAACTCAAGTATTTCAGAGTGTGCATTGTATCCGTCTATATGACAAAGATGGTGAAATTCGCTGTTTTCAATGACATATAAGGCATCTGCCTCTATTAGTAATTCGTTGCCATAAGTATCGTTTCGTTATTATGTGCGTCTATTCTTCACTTTCTTCTTCCTAGTTAATCCGCCTAGCTTTTAAAGTTCTCCCATTTAAATTACTGAAATTTAAGGTACTTTTACGAGTCCTAGTAAATTATTTATTGAAATGGGGAGATTTGTTTTGAGAACAAATAGACTGGATTTGCTATTAAACTATACAGAATGGAAAACTCGGCCGGTTTTGGCTTGAACATGTGAAAGGGTTCTGTGAATTGGATATTGAATATATGTGAAAAGTTGGTATATGGATGAATGGATATGCATAGATAACAGCACTATCGTGTGACATGGATTTCTGCATTGTTGTAGCTGTGCTTGTGGATAAAAGCAGAGAAAGGGTTGAGTACAGACAGAGATTATGATTAAGTATATGTAAATATGTTGTACGTATTATACAGCAACCTCTGCAAGCCAATTCATTGAATTACTTATTCAGATGAGAGCACATTGAGTAGTTTATGGAACGACAATTAAGGACACTTTACAAAAAAAATCCGCAAGAAAATGGTTTTCGATATTTAAGGATAGCATAGTAGAGCATGCGTGGCCGTATAATTTCTTGATACTGATTGACGTCGGTTATAGATATGTAATTAAGAGGATGTGAATGAAGGATAACAATGGTTTCCATAACAACATTGTAGGGTACCGAAATTGAAAGCTAATCATTACAAATTCAATGTAAACATGTTACCAGACCAAAATGGATATGGGACAACATGTTGATTTTACGCAAAATACCAAATTCATTCCGATTTCCGATTTATAAAATTGGCACTTGCTTCGAAGCGCATGAGAACAGAAACGAAAATAATACATGATGGATTTGCATTTGTATATGATTTACTTATCTCAATTTATATTTACGAAGGATTGTCTTATACAGGAATCAATTAACGTTAAACATGCATGCTTTACTCGTGGTGATTGTGCTAAAGTAATCCATCACGACTCGCATAACACAATTATTAATCAATTAGCTGATTAACTGTCAGCTTAATCAAACCAACTGAATAATTACCTATCGAATCCTGCAGTTCCAATGGATATATTTCGGTTGACTTACAATGACGCAAGCGTCTAAATCGGTCTGAAAGAATATAACACGCAAAATATTTGAATTCGCATTAATGGTTGTTGGGAAAGTTTTGACAAATCAATCATTCAAGATTATCTCTAATCAGACAAATTTTGCAGACGGCACTGCCCGGATTGATAACTTTCATTAAGTGTTTGAATGATCATTATCTCTGAGGTTTGGCGATGGCAATTGGTATTTATATGGCTTGATTAAACAATTTGCACATTTATTCGTTCCACCGCTACTACTATAGCAAGATGAAGTTGGTTTTTGCAACTGCTCTAGCCCTTGCGGCTGCTCTCTCCGTTAATGGACATGGTACCATGAGGGAGCCCCCACAACGGTAAAATAAAATAACGTAAATAATGGAAATAATTGAAAAAATAATCCATTGCAGATCCTCCGTTTGGCGAGATGACCGCTTCTCCTCCCAAAATCCCGTGCCGAATTACG
>JAQIWQ010000444.1:0-16796 GCA_034695825.1 Folsomia inoculata
TTGTACTTGAGTCAAGGAACAAGTGTGAAAAAAAATTCCGGTTACACAACGTTTCGTTCTCGAGATATACCAATTTTTATACCGTCCGGAAAATCTGCAAACACCCTGTACCATAACAGAGATCAGGGGAAGTACGCATTTATTATTGTTATAAGAAAAAGTCCACCCAAACAAGATTAGAAATAGGGAAACTAAATTTAGTCTTCTATTCCAAAACAAATGCAACACAAAATAACGTCTTGACAAAACCATTTTAACCAACAAACCTAAAAGACCAGAATGAATACTGGGGAAGCAGATCGTGACCAACTCGTTCCTGCAACGCCACGAGATGAACGAACACGAAATAACGAAATGAAGGATACTCAAAGACATTGCAATTAGGAAATGTCGCGTTCATCAGATAGAAAATCGTGCCAAATCAAACTTATACTGGATACAACATGCACATTATGGGCTAACATCGAGATTCGACATTTATTTTCATCAGCAATTGTAGTCTTATCTTCTAATATTACATTACGAGTTTGTTTGTCCCTCTTAAGCCAAGACTCTTCACCTATTCCTCTTCTCAGATATATAATGATCGAATACAAATATTACTGTCAACACATGAATTAATAACGGCAAGTAGTGTAGCATAGTATCACCAATTTTTAAGTATTTAAGTAGTCTACGTAATTATTCGTAGGCTGCGATTTGCGAATTTTGCGTACAAAATTGGATTGCTTCCTTTAAAATGCGATGTCTATCCATTTAGGTTAGTAATATTAATTAATGGACTGATTATTCATTTGTAAATTACGGCAGCAAAACAAGAAGTAACATAAAGTAAATACAAAAATTCAACTCAACGAAATCATCATTCATGGTAAATTATACATCTGCTTATAAATGTTTTTGCTATTAAATACTCATAAAAATGTAATGTTTCAGTGAATCGTTATGTCATAACAAATTAAGTATAACGATGTTGTTTCCTACAATACAAAACGACTCTACTATGATTTACATATTCGAAATTAAAGTACACTAACACCTAATGGGTACTATAAGCTTCCAAGCGTCTTTTTAGTATCCGGTATTAACTACTCTAAACTTCGTTCACGACAGTAAATCCAGAACACCATTCTGTGTGATTAATATAGTACGTATAAAAAAGCAATACAAAAAGGTACCTCGAATAATTGGAACAACGCCTTGTTAATATTTTGTGACAGTATTATCAGTATTATATTTTATATATTAGAAATAATATGAATAGCGTACATCAGTAAAAAATATAAGATTAAATTATGAAAACAGGTCAAATTCTAAATACTAGTCAAATAATACAAATCTCGTCAATTGGTCTTGTCACTTTTAAAGACAATGTAAACAAATTTCAACATTGTTCGTATCGCATTAGTATTATGCTCGCCTGGGTCTAGTGAGGTATTCGTCGTATAATTATAATGATTGCGTTGAAGTCGTCTTACCGTCTCAGTTATTTATCTAGTTTCAGTCATAACAGTAAATACATTCAACATTATATCCTTGTCACCATATAGTACTATACAACAAAATTACGTGCCCTATGCAAATTATCATTAAAGTTTTAACCGAGTTGTCTGACTAAGTGATGATGAAGCTGTATTGGCTTTATTTGCTGGCAGACTGGTATTGGAGGACAATGATGGCGAAGATGAGGACAGGAGAACTGTTGAATCGCAAGATGAAGGAACTTGCTCAAAGTTCAACCGCAATAAATTTCTTTGACTTAAAGCTTCCTTCAATTTCGCCTTTGAATCTCCAGTCCCACAAGTAATTATGCCTTTGTTAACGTTTAATGTCGGTGTTCTAGAAGCTATTGTTGGGGAAGTTATAGGGACAAAGCCCCCGAGGTCTACTACATTGTTGTTTAAATTAATACTGACCATACTATTCGGGAATGAAGTAGAAGGAGAAGAGATGACTTGTGATGAATTAGATGGCAGCCGTGTCTTTGAAGCCACTGGGCTTGGAGGTGACGCCTTTTGGTGTTGAGTTTCTAGCCGAAGTTGTGGATGTTGAATTTGTTTTGATGATGGAGTCGACTTTGTGGTGGATGGATTTTGCTGTGGATGGAGAGTGGGAGGTCCCAGCGAGGTAGGTCGAATTGGGCTTTGATTTTGATTTTGGGGTAGGCTTGATGAGTTGGAATAACTTGGGACTGACAACGGTTGGTGCTGACTTGGTGGTTGAACTTGAATTGGTTGCTTGAGTTGTGCTGTTTGTTGCTGGGGATGGTTGAACCGAATTTCTTGACTTACGCTTGAGTTTGGGTTTGAAATTAGAGGCTGTGGTGGCTGTGTTGTGGATAGTATTTGTTGAGGGGGTCGCATTTGTTGATTTAGCTGCCTTATTTTCTCCTCCTGATCGAACAGGTTGTAAGAACCCATCGGACCTTCGAGTCCAGAGAGTATGTCCGTCAGCACACTAGAATACAAAGAAATACGTCAGACCAATTAACCAAATATATTGCAATTAACTACGCAAGCTCTACCAAAAATAAGCACCAAAAGTGCATTAAGATTTCATATGTCAAACGTTAGTTGTGTAGTGTGTGTAGATGTGAATATAATATCACTTCACATTTGTTCTTAATTAAAAGATTAGGTCACAAATAATCGTGTAATTTCACTTCAGAGCTGTCTCACAAATAATACCTTTTGTACGTACAGAAGAGGTAAACGAGAATAATACGGAACATAATTATATAACAAATTTACGTACATCAAATTTACAAACAATTTACAAACAATCGGTTCATCATACTGAAACAAATCAAGTGACGCACAAATAAACACACATGAAGTCGTTGAAAGATTTTTGAAAGAATCCCAAGCTAAGCAAAGTTTGAAACAAATAATAAGCTCATGCAGCAGAAAAGGCAATCGATGTCACAAACACAAACCTATTCCCCGGTGATATAAGTTGGGACGATGTGGAAGTTGTAGACGAAGTATAATTACCACCTGTAGAAGACGTAACCATTCCTACCTTTAATCTTATTTTATGCGCATAAAGCTTTCTTAAATAGATGCATTGATCTTCGACACGTTTTCGGTAGTCCACAACTCTAGAATTGTAAAACTTTTCTACTCCTCGAACTCCACCAAGATTCATCTCCACCATGACCCGTTCCAGCGGATCCTAAACACAGTCACGTTGTTGATTACGAAACAAAATCCGACAAGGCAAAATACTTTATTTTAGGGATGTTAGTAGTAATCTAGTTAATTGAAACTTACTGGAAACTCTTGTTCACAACCAGACATTTCCATTTCTCGAACTTGCTTTAGCCGATGAGCCATTTTCACATAGAAACTTTCAAACACATCAGCCAGCACCTCCATTGGCTGTTGATTTGCATCTAAAAAAGAAGAATCAGTGAGTGATGTAATTTATAAAATAACCAACATTTATTGTAATATGAAACACACGAGTATATCCTTCATGAGCAAGTAGGATAGGCAACCGTTTTTGTATAATCTCTTTGGTCTGCCTCCCAGTCAGTGGAATGTTGGGAATAGTAAGTTGGCCTTTGGGAATTGGCTGCTTTAACTTTGGCAAATCGTCAATCCTGTGAACAACTCCTTCCTCTTCGATAAGCTCGAGTCTTGTTTGTAATTCCCGTTTGTGACGAAGTAACTCAATCGTGTGGTTGACCAGATGATTTTCAGGTATTTTTGATGGGACATCTCTGAAAACACAAAGGAAACGGTATAATTACAAACCGTAACCCAACAATTTCATTCGTTATTCGAAGACATTTTACCTGTACTTGGAAGAAATTTTTCTCCTGGCAGGTTTTAAATTAGATGAAGCTATCGTCGCCGTCTCTGTCTTCTTACCACCCACTCTTCCAATTCCCACCTTATCCTTCTTGACCATCGGCACATGTTCTGTCATGTTGTGATGTTTTCTTCCCACTTTCGAAACCGTAGCAGAAGAATTGTTTGCTGCAATGCATCTACTACTTTGAGCATGACTTTGACTTTTTGCACTTTCACTGTTACTGTTACACCCACCGCTACTACTAGGAGCTGTTTGTGTATACTTTATCAACTTCAACCTTGCCATTTGATTAATATGTATTCCAATCGAACATTGTTTAAAGGCAAAAGATGCGGTCGAGAGTCTCAATTTTTTCGCAGAACAATGTTGTCGACCTTCAATTTCCCCCTCATTCACTTGTTCTTCGTCCACATACCTCGCAACTTTAGTCCTTTTCCTTGGCACCAAGTCCAACTTGGGGTAAATGTAAGGCAAACTACGCCTTTGGCCAACATTTACACGTTTTGAACAATAAGAATGAGACTCATCAACCCCTCCTACTTGACCACCCACCCTCGACTTTGAAGTTGAAGCAGTCTCCTCAAGTTGTTCCACCGTTATAGCCCTACTCGTCGTCGCCACCGCCATCATCGTAGCCGTCGCCGGTAGTGGATATCTTGGTGGAGGCATCAAGCTCCCATCCTGGCTGCTCTTGACCTCCCCAACACCATCTTGAACTTGTCTTTTGCCTCCTGGAGAGAATGTAGTTGTGGATGAGCTTGCCGTAGAACTCGGCAGAGATACTTTGGTGGGACTGGACAAGCAACTTTTTCTTTTCCTGTCCACCGTGGCCAGCAAAGAAGGACGACTCAGCAATCTGATGGGGTCGTATCTCATAAGTAGTGAATTTTGGATTTCTATTGGAAGAATGCATGGCGATGTTGATGTCGATGTCTGGCAGGGTGGTGGGGTATTTTGGTGAGATCCTTGTGACATGACCGTGTCCACCAACACTCCACACGGTCATGGAGGAGGAGGAGGAGTTTGCACTTTCAGCGTTTACAGTTGGTTTACACACCCTTTTTTAAAAAAGAGCCGTGTTTTTACCTACTCGTACTCTCTTCTTTCGTCTCGCCAATTTGCTTAACAAACACTCATCCGTAAGTAATTATGTTTTAAATCACCAGTACCAGTTCAGTTCAGTTATCCTTTATTTCACTGGTCTTGTAAAATGTATGACTGCACTGGAACCTCCTTCTAATGTTTAATTTATCTCTCACCCCGTCCACCCTACTCAAGAAAACTATTTTTCTTAATCACAAATAGATTTACCTGAAGTAAAAAATAACACTGGAATAATTTTGTAATTAACTGGATAAAAATGGGTTAGATTGTTTGTTTTAGCAAGGCTTCTTCCGGTGCACTGTGTGGGGGAGAAACGTTTGCGGAGAATGAATCGTATAGTGTGGAACATGAAATAATTAGTATAAATATTTATATTAATGAGGATTAAAAAATGATGGTAGAAGATGAAATTATTATTTCCAGTTAAAACAGAAACCACCACTACTATACCAGTATTTTTGTGTTGATTTGATTGAATGAAAGCCGTGAAATGAGAGTTGAATGAGAAATTTGTATGAGGGCGGTTAGATGTAGGCCCAAGTTGAAGAAACCACTACCGCCTCTCTTGAATTTTGAGACTAAATCTCCCAGGTTGACTTGATATTAACAATTCGACAAATTCGACAATAATTCAATAGGTTAAAGTATCGACAAGCGAGTGACGATAAAAGATTGGACGTGTTGAGGTGAGAGACTGGCTGCTACAAGTTGGTGGTTGATTACAATTATGTAATCAATCACGTAATAAAAAGTTGGTTTTGTTAAATTTCAAATTGATTTTCAATTTCAGGTTCCGTAATAGAATTTTAATAATTCTTTGGAATATTTAAAAGTGAGGAGTGAGGAGGCTATCTAGACTAAATTGAAAATGAACTTTGACACACCAGCAAGCAGTAGTTTATTCTCCTCCCCGGGTGCTGGAGGAACAGATAGCAGTTTTGGAGGAGGAGGAGGGGGGATTGGTGGAGGGGGTGCAATGAATGCCCAGGATTCTTCAGAGCTTCAAGAATTCCTTGCAATGGAGCAAGAAAAGGCTAGGATGAGGACCCAGGTATATACATAGTGAAAAGGACAACGGAAGGATGGCTATAATTGTTATCCTGATATTGTTTGTCGTATTATAATGGATTTTTGTATATTTCATCAGATTCAAGCAATGACGGATGTTTGTTGGGATAAATGCATGAGTACACCATCATCAAAGTTAGAATCAAAGACGGAAGCATGTTTCGATAATTGTGCTCAAAGATTTGTGGATGTTTCTTTGCTGATTACGCAAAGATTCGCCACACTATTGCAAAGACAGGCTAACGTGTAACATGGCTGCTACACTTGAATTATTAGTAATAAGATGAAAACTAGTGTTTATATTAATTTGTTTTTGAAACACGACATGAACAAATGGTAATCGTAATAGTGCAGTGCAAGTTTGTGTTCTAATCTCTAAATTAGTTAATTTAATAATAGTAACCAAATGAAATTATAATAAACCAAATGAAATAATAAAGTTATTATTAGTTCACGCCGTTCAAGGATTTCGCCGGAGGAGTTTGCTTCACTTGGAGGATGATGGAACGCATACGAGAAATGTCTTTTGTATGTTTACTCGCTTTTGGATTAAAATCGCACAATTTCGCGATTCTTTCCCACTCCGTTCCAGGCGACATTGGTTCTGTATCCGCCACAAGTTCCTTTTCTGCACTCCTGAAATTAATTATACAATTTTTCCTTTAGTAACACATAAATAAAGCAATTACTAAAAACTGATGTACAATAACGCCACAAAACACCAGATCACACAAATCTTAAAGCAAAACTACTACAAACTCACTACTACGGATTAATTCTGAAACATCATTCTTACTTTGACGCTTCCCTAGGATTGAAGAAACAGGAAAGCATGGAACCATTGAAACATTATAGTCATGAATATTGTTTGGTTACATTTTACGTTTCATTTCTCAATTTTAAAAGACATCGAATATTCGAAATTGCGAAACGAGAACAGGACAAGTTCAATTGTATTGACACATACTTGACATGATAAAAAGACAGCAAGAGATCACACAGGAATAGATAGATCCACTACCTGTTAGCATTTCGTGTTTTGACAACTTGTTCATCATGATTCGTGTACCATTCTTCCACCTCTTTTCTGGCTGCATCCCTCATTTCCGCCTTCTTTTTCTCCTCGTCTTCATCTATTACATCAAAACACATTGCTTTACAAATCGTCATAAATTCAATCATCTTCTACACCATCCTTGGGACTTGCTGACCTTTCCTTTGTAATCGTTCCTGTTGCTCTTCTCTCCAACGTTTAATCTTCTCAGGTTCCTCTCGTGGAGGTCGTTCTCTTGGTTGATGAGGCTCATTATTAAACACAGGAGATGGACTTCTCCGCGTTTCTATTTCTGCTCCCAAATAAACAATTTATTTTAGAGCAACTGTATTTAATTCTTCTACCCTCCTATCATCGTGTGACTTAATATTTTATCGCTTACCTGATGAAAGTCCATTTGTGACAACAGGTTTAATGTCATCTTCCAACCCAGCCAATTCTTCTTGTTCTCTGGCCAAAAATTCTGCTGCTGGATCCGCCTCCAATTCCAGATCCAACTCCCCATCCACGTCCTCCAAAGGTTCGGGAGGAACCGCACTAAAGGAATCGGCAAAATTGTCCATCCTTTCTTATCAAAAACTTATACCTCTTAAAAAACAACACTTGACACTACAATTTCTATCTTATTCCACTTGATTTGGTTACAAGATTTGATGATCTCTGAATGAATGAACAAACTGAGTCAACTCCCTACTGTCAAAAAATCATCAGCAGCACAGGTTCAGTTTCAGTTGTTCAGTATGAGCAAGTAGCAAATTCACCAAAGTTCATTGGATAGATGTCGACAAAGGCAAAACCTGAACCCTCCCCTCAATACAGGAGCCTTCAAAATTTCACAAACTTTTTAAAAAATCAAAGAAATTCCAAAACTTTGAAAAGTTTCTTATCGAAATATCAGATACAAATCCATAAACTATCCAAAAACCCTTTATAAAATCAATTTTGGTCATAAATTTGCATCAGGTTTTGGCCATCTCTAGTTTTCTCTCAACTAGTAGAAAAAAACGCCCATTTACTCACCTCTGGCTCTCTCTTTCCCCCCTGACTGAATCATTTTTAAGAGCCAAGACCCAAATTAATCTCTACTCCACCGGCACGCGATTGTTCCAGAACCAACTCTTTTTGAGTCACTGCAATTTATTCTTCCTTTCTTCTTCTCTCAAAGGAACGTGCTCGCTTCATCTAAAATTCTACAAATTATAAAACATTCAAAATACTTTGGGTTTTTAATTTCTGGAATCAGAAAAACTGAAAATGGTAAGTTTTTAGAAACAGGTTTGGGATTTTGGGATTGTTAAATTAAAAAAAAGGAAGGGGAGAGTTTCCTGAGTGTTTTCTGTCCTTTGCTCTATTCTTATATACAGCTCTGTGGTGTTTGTTTATGAATGTTGGGAAACTCGGTTACTGGAATTTTTTGAGAGTGGAAATTGAGGGTGAAGGACAGAATTGCAAATTTTGGGTTGTTTCTCTTCTAATGGAATGCTTAATAGCTGGCATCGAATCGTGCAAGGTTTAACTTGAACCTACTTGTTTTGCAGGTGTCTATAAATCCCATGAGGATTATGAGGGCAGAGGCGGATCAGGAAAAGGCAGAAATTGCTCGTATGAGCAGTTTCATTGGAGCCATTGCGGTTGGCGATTTGGTGAAATCTACTCTTGGTCCTAAAGGGATGGATAAGATCCTTGTGGGAATGGGAAGAAATGAAGGAACGGTAAGTAAAGTTTGGAGGGGGAAATATGCTATGTTAATTATGGTGGCGATGGCTTAATGTTTGTTTACGTGTCCCAGATTGAAGTGACAAATGATGGTGCAACGATTTTGAGATCGATTGGAGTGGACAATCCTTCAGCTAAGATTTTGGTGGATATGTCCAAGGTTCAGGATGAGGAAGTGGGTGATGGAACAACTTCAGTTACTGTATTGGCGGCGGAACTTCTTCGTGAAGGGGAAAAATTGGTGGATATGAAGTTGCATCCTCAAACGATTCTTAAGGGATGGAGGAGTGCCGCTGTGGTGGCTTTACAGGCCTTGGAGGATTCCGCTGCAGACAATGGGTATGTCATAAATTACTTTAACACAGAGTAGGATTTTATTTTTTGAGGGTAATAATTTGCTTGGTATAGTCGTGATCCTGAAAAGTTCAAGGAAGACTTGCTCAACATTGCTAGAACAACTTTGAGCTCAAAGATCTTGTCACAGCATAAAGAGCACTTTACTAGTTTGGCTGTAGATGCTGTGCAACGCCTAAAAGGATCTGGAAATTTGGATGCAATTCAGATTTTGAAGAAACAAGGTGGTACGCTGAAAGATTCATTTTTAGCTGAAGGATTCATTTTGGATAAGAAGATTGGTGTTAATCAACCAAAGCAAATTGAGAATGCCAAAATCCTAGTCGCCAACACGCCAATGGACACTGATAAGATTAAGGTATTTGGATCTCGTGTCAAGGTTGATTCAACCGCCAAAGTTGCAGAAATTGAGGCAGCTGAAAAAGATAAGATGAAGGATAAGGTTGACAGGATTTTGAAGCATGACATCAATGTCTTTATCAATCGGTATGAAATTGTTTAATAGTTACAATTAAAAAATATATTTACAGCTAATAATGACGTTTCCATCCGTTTTAGACAATTGATTTACAACTACCCAGAACAACTGTTTGCTGATGCTGGAGTAATGGCTATCGAGCATGCCGATTTTGACGGAATCGAGCGACTCGCATTGGTCACTGGGGGTGAAATTGTGTCCACTTTTGATGATCCAGAAGGAGTGAAAGTCGGCTCTTGCAAGCTTGTTCATGAAATCATGATCGGAGAGGATAAAGTGATTCACTTTAGTGGAGTAGCTCGCGGAGAGGCTTGCACTATTGTTATTCGTGGTGCCACTCAGCAAATTATCGACGAGGCTGAACGTTCACTTCATGATGCATTATGTGTCTTGGCTGCAACTGTGAAAGAGACTCGAACTGTTTTTGGTGGAGGTTGCAGTGAAGTTTTGATGTCCACGGCGGTGTCCAAACTTGCTACAGAAACTGCTGGAAAAGAAGCTGTTGCCATTGAAGCCTATGCCCGAGCACTTCTGGTACATATATAACACAAGATTTAAAATAATCGCGATTTCTCAATACGCTACATGTTCTATCTAAATAAATTTTGTTACTATTTTCTAGACCCTTCCAACTGTAATTGCTGACAATGCGGGATTTGATTCTGCCGAACTCATCAGTCAATTGAAAGCTCATCACAGTAAAGGGGAAAATACGTATGGGCTGAGTAAGTTACAAAACTATTTCCATTTTTATGATTAAACGAAGTACAATATCTCTAATTCTTCAATATAGACATGGACGAAGGAAAAGTGGGGTGCGTAGCTGCGTTGGGAATTACTGAGTCTTTCGCTGTGAAACGCCGTGTTGTATTTGCTGCTTCTGAAGCTGCAGAAATGATTATGCGTGTGGATAACATCATTCGTGCCGCTCCACGTCAACGACAGCAGGATCGACGACCATGTTAATCCTAATTTCTACGTAATGCATTTTTTCTACTTACCAATTTCCATTAAAATATATAACTTAATTTGTCTCCATTGCAAGAAGGTACACGGTTCTCACTTTTTGTTTATTATGTATGGCTCTATGCGATATGTTACCAAACTCAAGATCTTTTAAGCATATGAAATTGAAACTTCAATTTTTACTTTTTTCTAATGTAAGTAACAGTCAAAAAGTCCATGTATTTTCTTTGTCGCCTAACTCCTCATATAATCTACTGGATCAATAACGTAAATGTACCGGTTTGTATCTTTATTTCTAAATTCACAATTGCCTTGAACAATAAAATGTTAACAGTAAAAAATTATGAGAAGCAGGTTTTTATCTTGATGAGGAGAACCGTTCAGTTTCACATTAATCGGAATCCTTTCTGCAATACATACAGGGCATGCCACACTTTGGTACATGGTTTGGTTAATTGAATTTTTCTCCAACATGAAAATGAAATGAAAGAGACCCAAGTCAGATAAGTTTTAAATAATTCCAACTTTTTACGTAATTCATTATGTATTTTATTTTCGATACCAACAGACATTGTAATTTTTGTCATTGTATTATATGAACTTTATACAAAAACAACTCTTTGAGTGAGATGAGAACATTAACATTACTGTTCATGTCAACCTAATAACAATAACACGACTCCTTTTTCAATCCATGACCTCCTTAATTAGTTAAGATATATAAGGAATCACAGAAAGTACAACAAGTTTAATAATAACGGAACGAAATTTAGCTTACATATTTTCATCCTTTAACAAAACTTAATTTAACACGCTCTACTACAATTTAAATCCCAATATTTCGATTCTCTACAAAACTTTTCCTGTGTTTGTTTGAACTAGTTCTGCAAATACTAAATATTATAAATAACATTTGAAATCTACAATATTGCTAAATGTGGAATCTTATAGTTTTAATTTATATAAAATATTACAACAGCCGAGGGGTACAATTGGTTCCATGCAAATTTAGAATTAGGCATGTAGAATAAGTCGTTACATCGTTGTTTCATTTGTAGTCATTATTTTGCGAGCATAACATGCAAAACGACATGAATGCACCATTTTGCTTTTGATCATTTCCTCTAATCAGTATTTCAAACATAATTCATAGTCTTAATTACTAATAGATAAACCACATGCATTTGACCCACGGTAGATAAATCTATCGCCATTATTGTGTATCAGGATAAAATTAAAATCGATCCAAAATGACTAAATTTCTTTTGAGAATGAGACATTTCTAATGGAATGTGTTCTTCTTCTTCATTCAATGAATGCCAACAACAATATATTATTACTTCATCTAAATTAATGTCAATTAACACGTACTTGATTGAGCTAACATAAGAGTTAACCATTTTAGACATTCTATCTATTGAGATACAACGGGAATTGAACAGTGACCACTGTACTAACCACTAATTATAAAAGATAAAATAAATGCAGACATAGGATTTGGACATCATTAATGAAGAAAACATTAAGGACTTTATCCTTTGCGGGTGGGTGAGACAATTTATGAAGATCACCATTTAAATATATATATATAACACCTCGACATGACATTTATGTATAAGTAGTAGCATGCATATTTATAAGCTCTTAACAGCAAAAGATACATAGGAAAAAAAGTAGGTGAAATGGTTATATAGAATTCTGCATCATCTAATTCTGAATTTTCACTAATTCGTAAGATGTAAAGGCACTTTATCATCACATTGTATCGGAATTTGTAATATTAAAGCTCTGGAAACATTTCTGGCCGAAGTTATGACGCGTTTATGTACTAAATGCCATCATATGTAATTTCATCAATTGATGGTATATAAGAGATGAAAAGGGTTTAGTAAAAGTTATTGATTGCACAAGTTTATAAGCTATAAACATTCAGAAAATAATTGGATTCTTATCCTTCTTCAATTAATTTGACTGCTGTGTGCTCCAAATAAAAACACAACGTGAAGGAGTGATTTTCATACGACATGAAAGAAACGTTCTAAATATCCAAGTATACTGCATGATGATGATATTGTATTACTGGCAAAACAATTGAGAATCCCTTGAAGTCTCACCGTTAAATTAATATCTAGTAAATTTGAATGTCGATATAATTGAGGGTAAAGGTTATTGAAGCTGAAATTGTTATAAATGCAGCGTATTCAACATCAACAACCTTGATGGTTTCAGAAACTTATCAACATTTTACATAACATTTGGTTAAACTAAAATTCAACAGTAGCCAAAAATTACATGAAGAATGGACCCAGGATCTAGGAAAATGCATGCATAATGCATGATGATGATTTATGAATATCATTCCAATTAGATATATTAATTATTTGTTAGTTTGAATAAAGTTTTTGAATTGATACAAAATTAGGGTTGACAGGTCTCCAATTCACGGCGTTGTATCCAAACTTGTAAACCAATCTTCTTCCTAATACTGGCTCAAAAACATGGCTTTTGTAATAGTATCTGCAATAAAGTAAAATCATGAAAATATTGCTGTTTTTTAATAGTTGATGGCATTCCATAATAAAAAAAGACAAGAGTTGTTTAATCATCATGAAACGTCAAGAGACGAAGGATTTTCAAGATTTGTTGAAATGCGTAATAATTTTAACAAAAAGCTTTAACCAAATGTTTGGTAACCCACATGCAATCCCGTGCAATTGTGTTACTACACGCTAAAAACTACTGCCACTATAATAAATAAATGAATACGTATTTACCAACCTCATGGCTCTACTCAATTTTTCATACGTCATTCTCGGATTTCCTTTGATTTGTCCCCATAATTGAGCAACTTTTTCAGAATTAACAAATCGAAAATGTCCTTCCTCTGGGTTCTCCCACCGTACTAGACTCGGACAGTACTCTGGATTCTTCAACAGGTCACGAATAAATTCCCAAAGTCTTCCAGTTTTCTTTTCTGCAAATCAGTTTTTACATGTTATAATACTACGTCAGTCAGTACATATGCATTTTCTTAGCACAGCTCAACATCATAGATGACATGGATCGTTTGTTCTTTGAGAGTAACCTTTTTGCCCTCTATTTTAATGCTTCAACATCATCAGCAATCGCCACTATAATCAAGAGGGATAGGCGCATTATTGCATTCATCAACCCGATGTGAACAAAAGAACTATAACACCATCTTTAACGTCATAAGTAGGCAACACGCAAATTGTCTGGGTCGCAATTGAAACAATGAATTCATGCAATAATGTTCATGGAAATAAATAATCCCATGTGCATGTGCATGTGCAAAGAAACAAGTTTGGTTTGCAAAATTTAAAACTAAAAAAACTGACAAGACATTTGCTATTCTGGTGTGAACTTTGGAATAAAATGAGACAAAGAATGACATGTAGTTGGTTTTATGTCGGATGTTTCGTATTACGGTTGCGAAGTTATGTATGACGTGTGGTGCACTGGTAGTGATGAGATGATACCATACCATGATTGATTTATTAGCGATGTTAATAGGTTCCACCCAAGGTGAAAAAACGGCTTCGAAATTCTCATGGTTGATATGGTACGTTGGTCTGTTATTGCGCCATCAATCGCGGAAATAGTTTGAATTTCTTCTACCTTAGATTTCCATTTGTTTGCTGCTACTTGATAAAGTGCACCATTACTTGTAATAGGTGAAATAAAATCCACTACGTCATATGCACATTAATCATATCACTACTAACTGACTCTTTAAAGTTCATTTTTATGCCGTACTTGAATCGCATAACTTTTTCTTAAAGTGGACGAACAAGATGCAAGTCCCTCCCTAATGACATGATTATATAAGATTTACTGCAGAAAACAAGCGACAATTAATTGACGGTTACAACATAAGTCTTTCCAATTCTGTCCATGAATGCAGCTATGTTTCGTGCAGTGTATGCAATCCAATGTACTTCAAGTAGGTACCGCAAACCTGCATATTTGACCTTGATTAGCAGTCCGTCAATCATTTTTTCAGTACAACTTTCAGCTGAAGTGTTAGACTACGAAAGTAGTACATTGATTGATAGATTGAATGCTAGTTATTCTATTTGTCCGGATTATATCAAAATGTTATTGATATTGGCAAATAAATTCATCGAAATTACCATTTCGTTTCATCTTTTTGTCCTTCTTTGGTGGGCGACCGACTTTTCTTTTAGGAGGTGACACATGGCAGATTTCTGCAAGTGAGATGCTTCCTCTTGAAGACTTTGACTCCATTTCTTCTGAGTCAATGTCGGTGTTATATGAGTTGAGGGAATCTGCATGGAAGACCAAGATGAATTTAACGTATGGAGAAAAAGAGGGACAAAGTCTGACCAACCTGAGGTGGTTGGAGAATCTCCCTTGGGTAAGAACAAATACTCCCCCGGGTCACAGGTCAGATCATCCCAATTGTATTCTTGTTGAGAGGAGTTGGATGAATGGTTGCACAAGCCTCCTAAATGATCACAGTTGAGGTTCAACTGATGATGGTTATGGTGGTGGGGGTTGAAGGGTACAGACGAACAGAGGCATCCAGGAGAACACTGACCACCAGGGTGATGTAACACTCCATTAATTATGGAGTTAGAGCCACCACTATTGTGATGCTGATGGTGAGGGTGTGGGTCAAAGTTGGAGATGAACGTATCGTAATTTTCCGTAAAGTTTGATGGAGGTTCAGCTACTGAAAGGATAGGGAATGAGAATAGTCAATATAGCCGTAAAATAAAAATCACGAATAAAGTAAGAACATTCTCAGATGTCCCATAGCGTTATATGATTGTCTCATTTTCACTCAGTATGTCAATCTAACCCCAGTCATTATTTGTGTACGATTCGATACATTAACTAAATAGATCTTACTGATACACCCATTCACTTCAGATGGACCACAACATTAAGTATACCCACAGGTAGACTGTTACAGATAGATTAGTTTGCTACAGATCATTGAGTTTTATGAAATGGGTTTATTTGTCTTTTGGTCTATTATCATAGTTGGTCTTACATTTGTGGAAGCTGTTGTCATTTGTCGAACATTGGAATGAATCCAGGTGAATCTGGTGACATTCCGTGGAAGAGTAAGGATCTCCCAAATTTGGAAGTGGGGTCAGGTACTGGGAACTTTGGAAATGACAATCACCTCGATTTTGATGATGGATTGTCGTTGTTGGCGTTGTTGAATCGGCCGAGTGTGCTAAATTAGGTTCTAACATGTCAACCATGTCATTTAATTTTGCAGAGTGTTGATTCATGGGCTCTTGATCCCACATCCCCATGTAAGACTGCAATGGACAATATTCTTAGTAATACATAACGAAAAGGCCCAGACGTTATGTCCATACATTTATGGTTATTGATGACATAAACATGACAGGAATTGATTCATGAAAAGCAAAGGACGTAACCGTATACGCATACTTTAGCAAAACTTGAGGTCTCTGCCTTAAACAATTCATGAAATGAAAAATATGAAAATCTAACAAGTCATACCACTAGACACGACTGCATAAAGAACGTAGTAAAAATACTGTAAATATTCCCCAGTTGTCTACTTCCGAGAAGAATGCATGTAAGATTGTAAAAATATCTGGAAAAAACCTCACCTCCTGATGAATATTAACAGGAGCGACTGGACTGAGAGAATTGGTCATTTTACAATCCAACATGTTGACTGATGTTCCATGAACCTGAAACCAAAGCAAACATTAAATTTTGGGAATTGTTTAGAAAGACACAGTTGTTTGGTTTAACATATCATAGCAGTGCAGAACAATTATGTAGGGTCATCGAAACCTTCAATAAAGCAATAAAATTTAAAACCGTGATTGAATGAGACAGATATGAAAAATGTATTAGTTATCAAAGAAATTGAGAGTATAAATGCTAAAACTGTTATCGACACCATAAAATCAAGGCCAAGAATAAGAACAAGCACTTGTTCTTGTTCTTGTTAAAAATATGCAAGCAATATACAGAGCTATGTGAATAGTTCCCCATCTCAACCCGACACGTATCTCGTCAAATATCTCTTCTTAATTGTATGTATTTTCAAGTCTTAAATTCACTTCCAAATCCTCCTCACTCGAACATTTTTTTAATTGTTGGTCTACTACGTGTCGTTAGGACTGATGACAACATTTTTGCGAATTGTGCTAATTAAATTTCAAATGAAAAGGCCAAAGAAATGTCTCATCACCGTAT
>JAQIWQ010000445.1:0-16796 GCA_034695825.1 Folsomia inoculata
ATACCGGAATGGCATTCGACCCAATATCTTTCGATCTCAACCTATTTCTCTTTACGGATACATTATTGATCCAGGTAAGCTTGAAATTTAATTTAATTTGAAAGTAATAAAACAATTTGAATAGAAATATAAAAATCTGACGCTTCCACCATGGGCCGAAGAATTGTACAACCGAGGTGCAATTCATGGGATAAGATCTTTCTACTATGTCTCTTCATTGCAAACAGATGAGATGACCAGACTATATACTGGTTCAATAATGTCTCGCTTTTTGGAGAGTATGGACCAAATTGTGGAAGACAATTCGGGTGTGGTTGATACAACACTGTCAGTGATCTCTGGGCATGATACGACGATCGCATTTTGGTTGACAAACTTGGGGCTCAGTTCCAGCCTCGATATTCCATTTGCAGCAGCACTTTTATTGGAGTTGTATCAAACTATAGAAGTGAATGGGGAGAAGGAATTTCATATCAAGGTTTGGTTCATTTATTTTCAAGATTACACAGTCTGAACGTGGCTGAGAATGTGAAACGTTGGTTGCAGGTTTTCTACAGAAACGGTACAGATTCGGATCCCATGCTTTTGAATTTGCCTGGATGTTCAACCCCTTGCTTGTATTCAAAATTCAAAAAACTTATGGAACCAAGATCACTCCGTAATCGTGAAGAACATTGCAAGTTGAGTGATGAAGGCGTCACAGATAATATAGCAGGGAATTTAAATCAACAGACATTGTTGGTTCCTACGAATTTGGGAGGATTAACAGTGAATGAATGTTATTCCGTGGTTTTGGCATTGTTATCTTTATTCGTGTAGTATGAAGTTAGAAATTATTCAAATTTTAGTGCATTCAAGTAAAATGAGTGTTTATTTATGAAACAAACCGTGTACCCGTTAGGAAAAAGTTGTGCTCGTTAAAATGCTAATAATTCATACGTCCAGGTAGACTTGAATTTAAATATTTTGCATTTTTTACGAAATGTTCTTATCGCTACCCTACCTCATGACATTGATTCTAATAATAAATTCTAAATTCGTTACATTGAAACTAATGAAAACCATAAGCAAATACAATTTAATGTATTTAACAATCTAACTTGACAATTGGCATGCACATTGTTCAAACTACCGTGGCACGGCAATATACAATATGCCCTGATTGGTTATTTTCGGACATCACATTTTAGTCACTAATACCGACGCCGTACCCCATAACGATTCG
Organism: Folsomia inoculata; assembly: GCA_034695825.1. NCBI lineage: Eukaryota > Metazoa > Arthropoda > Collembola > Entomobryomorpha > Isotomidae > Folsomia > Folsomia inoculata. Next base: position 1,226 of record JAQIWQ010000445.1, read on the forward strand.
AGTGTTATGCACTACTCCGGTATAAAAGTATGGATGCAGGAAAGTTTAATATTTAAAGTTGTCCATATTGAAATGAAATGATTGATATCCTTCAAACTGACAAAAGGAGTGCTCGATGATGATTGTTCAAGATCTAAGCTTGCCTGCCTGAGCTGAAATGTAACTTTTACTAATCAAAATTTAGTCTAATTTAGTAGTAAGGCGGATGTATGCAATGTAGTAACGAAGCTATGTACTGATCTTCTTCATGTTCTTCATGCCAATTCACCTATAACCCAAGAATGTTATGTAAACAGTAAGTCCAGAATACTAAATCATTCAGTTTAATTCGACTTGACTCTCCATTCATCAGAGCACACAGTTCAGTCGTAAGAATAATTCAGCTCAGTTTGCAAACACAGCAGTGAATAATCATTACATGATTTTAAGACGCATTATTAGTATCGCATATTTTTAAGCCCTTCAGCCCACTTAAATACAACTTCATGCATAGGCTTGCTAAATAAATGATATCACTCATATTAAAGCTTTGCTGATTAAGAACAATTTAAATCTGCTACATTACAAACTGAATGTAAGGTTGCGAGCTCTTTTTGAATAAATTTGGTGTCAATTAAGTCATATAACCATGAAAACCCATGAATCTCGAATGTTTATGAAACCCCATGTCTCAAAAAAAAATCCAAAAAACAGGTCGTGTGCAAGGGCACTCGAAAGACTGTGGATTAGTACACTGGGAAATGACTCCACCCTGCTTGGTCAAAGTTAATGCCAAGTTGTTCGCCATTTGTAATTTTGTATTACAATTGTTATTAGCAAACATTCCCCAAAGGTAATTTCCATTTGGATTGCCAGACAAGAATGGACCACAAATTACAGGGATACAGGTCATCTTCTTGTCGGTCAATATGTACTGAGTATATCAATATGAGATGTATGTCAATATGACTGACTCGCTAGCCGAAAGGCTAAGAGTGCAGTTGCGAACCAAATGGGCCGGGGGTTCAACTCCTGGTGGCGGCGGTTTTCCCTTCGGGGTTTTTCCGGCTGTGTCGCAACTGTTAGGGTGGATAATTCCCCCTACACAGTCCGGCTGGGGGAGTGCGGACTAGTGGCTGCACCTTGGGCCCCCCCACCCATAGTTAGGCCCCCTCTACGTAACAACCCATGTAATTGGGAAGTAGAAGTGGATGATCAAATAAAATAAAATGTATTGTACAACTTTCTTCATTTATTCTACGTTAAGTTACATTAAGACAAATTACAGTTAATCCTAAGACAAATTATTCAATTTTACAGACACTCCTGAAGCATTAAAATTGAACATAATTCTAAGTTTTGTATACGTAGTCCATGCTTCATTTGACATTATATTATGACATTGATAAAGTTGCTGTCCCGACGAATCAAATAAAGATCATGATATCTCAGCAGGTCATACCACGTTCACATTTAAGTTCCATCTAGTAGAAAGTATAATATTTATTTAAGTGTTGAGCGATGGACATGAATCTACATATGTGAATGCATTAATACCGAATTTCTTCACTCCGCATCAGATTAGATTAGAACATTATGCGAACGTCTTGTTTGTCTGTCTGTCCCCAACTCTTGAACGAATCAACTACTTTAAATTCTGCTTTCGGAAGAGTGAAGACGAGAATGGGTGGACACACACACCCCACTCCCAGTGGGTGTGGTTGGGGGCGTATTAAACTACCCCAAATGTCTCATGTTATCCCAAAGGTCTCAAATTATCCAAACGTCTTGAGGTACCCCACAAGCCTAGGGGTTGGTATCAACATTTGTAAACATTGACGAAGCAGTATATTAGCATTTATAGCATGCTGACGCTACTCCTTAGATCTGTTCTAGAACAGTTATTCATCCAGTATCCAACAGATTATTAATGCCGTTTATGCTTCAGATGTATAGCAGTTGATATAGCAGCTATTTTATATTATACTGGATCATGTCATATTCTGTTTAATTAATAATCCTACATATCCATAGTTAGAAACAACTCTGTTCTGTTACCATTCCATCTCTCAACCTAGGCAGTTCAAGTAGTTGTAACTGCTTACATTATTCGTCATTCAGTCCTAAAAGAATGGTGGCTTTTCTGTTTACCGAAAAGTTTTGTTATCTATTCAAAGCTAAGATGAGAATTTCCCAATTGGTTGCCATAATTTTGCTGCATTGCAAACTTTTACATTCCTTTAAAGAAGTTGAGCAATGCAAAAATGTGGAAAGTGGTTTGTGCAAATATCCTGAATTTTGTCGTCTAGAATATAGGAGCTGGACTATGGACTGCTGCTGCAAGGTATTTGGTACAGGAAAATTATGAAAAAGATTTTATTTGATATTATTTAATCTTTATATATTCAGATAAAAATTCTAGAATTTGTATCAGATCAATCGGTAAAAAATTCAAACTCTTGATCTAATTAATTACTGACCGAGGTATTGAATTATTAATGAATATTTTGAACATAAAGGGGAATAAGATTACTTGTGGAATTATCAATAATCAGGATAATCCCTTCCTCAAAGATAATACTGTATCAGGTATCCTAGTTCCATGGTCAGCCTCAATAAAAGCTCAAAACTCACAAATTGACCCAACAGTAAAAACTGGGAAACTTGTATCGCCTTCGTTGATTATGACCTGTAAGCCTGCGTTCCTTCCTTCACACGAAATTTTGAGAGAAATGACAATAATATTTGAAAATATATTTAAAACACTCTTTAATTTTGTGAAAGCTTGCAAATGTAACTAGACTAGGCTACACGAAATTTCCTGATGAAATGTCCCTGAATTTTGGCGTTGTATTTATTTAAAGATTACTTCAAACAACATGGTTCTTGAAAATGAAAGAGCAAATTCAAACAAAGCATTTGTTGCATCGCATACGGTAGGGACTCTGCCAATGAAGCTACTGCGATACTAAGAGTGTCAAGAAAATCGCGATTATCCTTTACTAACTTCAATTCTTTCCAAATGGTACAGTAACCTAAGCGTTCTTTATTTTCTTACAGCAACTGACAATTTTTCAGATAGAACATCATATGCCATTCGTATTGATCGTTTTTCAAAGTACATTGCATTTGTTGGAGGCTCCAGATTTCCAATAACATCGGACCATGTTGAGACTGGGGTGAGAACGGAGGTATATTAAATTATACATATTATATACGTTGTTTAAACTGACATGTGCAAAATGTATATAACATTGATAACTCATTTAGATAACTCACATAACAATTCATCCCAAACTAGTAATTGGACATTGGACAGAGACACTGTATAATCAAGTATTGATTCATCTTAGTCAAGAAATTAAAACGAATAATTTAATTCAACCAATTTGCCTTCCACAATCTGCATCTGCTTATGAATTGTTATTGGCGAATGAATTCTCATCTGAAATCGTTTTACCAGGATGGAATCGTAATAGCAATGACAACACATTTCTTCGTTTAGAGATTCAAGATGAAAGCAGTCCACTCTGTACAAAACATCAAATCGCAATGCAAAACAAATTCTGTGCCGTCGTGAACGAAAGTAGGGTGATTTTTATGATTTAAACTCACAATTATTTGATTATTTCGTTTGTGAATATCAGGAAACAAACATGATAACTGCATTCCACGCGATAACGGACCTATCAAAAACTGGAACGGCACTTACTTTTTGGTTGGACAACACGCCAACTACTTTAGTAACAAAAGTAAATGCTACCATGGGAATGCGTACTTTTTTCATAAATTTCCGCAAATTACATTGGACTGGATAAGCAATAATGCAAAGTTGGTTTCCACGTTATTTTTGTCAAGATAATTACTTATGGGTGCGTACTTTGGTTGTATTAGGTGTGGACCATTCAATTTCACTTGTGGAACAGGAAAGTGCATCCCTTTGGAAAAATATTGCGATTGGTTTCCCGATTGCGAAGATGAAACAGATGAAAACGAAACCATCTGTCGAAATCAGTACAAATGCAAAAAACATGAATTTTACTGCAAGGATTCTCTTGGAAGTAACTGCATTTTACTTGACAAGCTAAATAATGGCGTGGCAGATTGTCCAAACGGGGAAGACGAAATGCGTAAGTATTAAACACAATGATTTTCCATTTCCCAGAGATTTCAAAATAATTTAATAATAATATTTGTCAAAGTGCCACGATCGAAATTAGTTCCCACCGTTATTGCGATTCTCATCATTGTGATTATCTCAACGTGTATCTTGATTTCTTTTTCACGACGCCGTCGTCAAAAAAATCGTCCCACGTCGGCATCAAGCTCTATGGTCGTAAATTATAATTCAACCCGTTATCCAAAGCTTGATTATCTTGGGGGTGGAGGGTTTGGCAAAGTTTGGAGGACGCAAGATAACGGTGATTTGAAGAGGCCGTATTATGCCTTAAAAATTGTCGATGTTGGACATATGTTACGTGGACATCCGGATGTTCCTAGGGAAACACTACTTGCAGATGCTTCATCTAGATGGCCGCTTGTAATGAGAGAGGTTGAAAATCTTACACTGCTAAATGATCCTAACGTGATAAGATATTTTGGTTGTTGGGGAACAAAACAAGGTTCTGAAATTGATAGAGGAGAGTTGAATCAGATAATTCGTAATGAGGAAAGTAGATTATTTGCAGAAACACCTTTGTCGAATGTTACAGTTCCATCCAATTATTTACAACTAATGTTACATATCCGAATGGAACTTTGTGGTGATAGTTTAGATCACTGGTTAACCAATGACATTTGTGAGGGCAACGATGACCAAACTATCAATATTGCAAAACAGATAGCAAGTGGATTAGAATATATTCATTCGTTTCCAATTATCCACCGAGATATTAAACCAGACAACATTTTATTCCATGCAGAAACAAGGAAATGGAAAATTAATGATTTTGGTTTAGCAATTATGCATGATGCATCTGCTGTGCAAATTAGACCTGCGGGGGCAGTTTGGTATCAAAGTCCCGAAATGTATGCAGAAATTGGATATACGGAAATAACGGATGTGTGGAGTTTAGGATTGGTGTTTTTGCAAATGGTAATGCGAAGAAAGCTTGATTTTCCACTGATTGAAAAATTTGAACAAATTAGGCTAGGTGACGATAGAGATACATTGATTAATAAAGTTACAAATGGAAGATGCCCAAATTTAGTAGGAATAATTAAACAGATGTTAACAAACGAAGACCAAAGGTGCAATAGTAGTGAAATTTTACAATATTTACAGTAGCAAATGTCTTTTAGTTGTAATTGAATTATGAAAAGCAAAAATGTAATTTGAGATATTTCCTAGATGATTTGTATGGTTGGAAACCGAATGCGTATTGAGCCCTAATAAAATTCTTGATTCGTAAAACATTACAATTTCCACCGACCTTAATTAGTATCGCATTAGAAGAACTGGTAAAATTATAGAAAAAGGCTTTCAAGCACATATCCCTAAACTGGTTTTCTTTTCAGAGGTGTGATTATCCAAAAAAAACTTGGAGTCGGTCACATATTAAAATTGAGGACGTTTTGGAACAAGAATAAGTTATAGACATTAACGACGACTTGGACCATTTTGTTGTGCCAACTACAACTACCTATAATATAAAAATATAACAACGTAACAATACTACTTGACAGGTGCATTTAGAAATTAAAATTTCGGGCTGTAATCATTGTGTAGACTTTGATAAAACCAAAGCTGACATCAATCAAAAAAATTAAGAGTTCAACGGGTTTTATTGGTTTTCAAGCGTTTACATTCTACTCAGCAGCGGCGCTTGTGCGCAAAGAATTTACTATTCCCATTGAGAATTTATTCCACCCTCCACCCATTCCAGGAAAGTCGGTTGAATTGTGGTTTAACCGAAAAGCTTAATGTCGGCGGGCGACGAGTTTTACTTATGACGATTGCGTGTAAAAGCGCAAATCATGATGCAGGTTGCGATAATCAAAAAGACGATAATTAGAATAACGCCTGGAGCTAATTTCCATCTTTTCACTTTGACAAATATTATTATTAAATTATTTTGAAATCTCTGGGAAATGGAAAATGATTGTGTTAATACGCACGCATTTCGTCTTCCCCGTTTGGACAATCTGGCACGCCATTATTTAGCTTATCAAGTAAAATGCAGTTCATTCCAGGAGAATCCTTGCAGTAAAATTCATGTTTTTTGCATTTGTACTGATTTCGACAGATGGTTTCGTTTTCATCTGTTTCATCTTCGCAATCGGGAAACCAATCGCAATATTTTTCCAAAGGGATGCACTTTCCTGTTCCACAAGTGAAATTGAATGGTCCACATCTAAAATACAAACAAGATGCGCATCTATAAATAATTCCCTGACAAAAATAACGTAGAAAACGACTTTGTATTATTGCTTATCCAGTCCAAAGTAATTTGCGGAAATTTGTGAAAAAAGTACGCATTCCCAGAGTAGCAGTTACTTTTGTTGCTAAAGAAGTTGGCGTGCTGTCCAACCAAAAAGTAAGTGCCGTTCCAGTTTTTGATAGGTCCGTTATCGCGTCGAATGCAGTTGTGGTGCTTGTTTCCTATGTTCAAATTCAAAATAATGCAATAATTGTGAGTTTAAATCATAAAAATCACCCTACTTTCGTTCACGGCAGAACAAAATTTGCTTTGCATTGCGATGTGATGTTTTGTACAGAGTGGACTGCTTTCATCTAGAGTTTCTAAGCGAAGAAATGTATTATTATTGCTATTTCTGCTCCATCCAGTTAAAATAATTTCAGAGGAGAATTCATTCGTTAATAACAATTCATAAGCAGATGCAGATTGTGGAAGGCAAATGGGTTGAATTAAATCAGTTGGGTCAATTTCATGATTTAGATGAACCAATGCTTGATTATACAGTGTCTCTGTCCAAGACCCAATCACTAGTTTGGGATGAATTGTTATGTGAGTTATCTAAATGAGGTGTCAATATTATTAGTGCATTGGAAATTTATATGGTTTTAGCAATATATTATGTATAAAATATAAATACATAATTTATTACCTCTGTTCTCACCCCATTCCCAATTTGGTCCAATGATGATGGAAGTGTTGAGCTACCAACAAAAGCAATGTGCTTCGAAAAGCGGTCAACATTGACAGCATGTGTTATCCTGTCTGAAACATTTTCAGTTGCTGTAAAAAATTAAGAACGTGGGGTTACTATGTGTAAACCACTGAATTTAGTAAAGGATAATCAGGTATACAGGTCATAATCAACGAAGGCGATACAAGTACCCCAGCTATTACTTTGGTGTTAATTTGTGAGTCTTGAGCGTTTATTAAGGCTGACCACGGAACTAGGATATTTGATTTCGTATTGTCTCTAATCATGGAATCATCCTTGATAGTTCCACAGTTAAATGGTTTGTCCTTGATTTCGAAAGTATTCATTAAGTATTTCGTTCAGTCAGACATTCAGTTCGATTAAGAATATGAATCATTACCGATTGATCTGAAGCAATTCCTAGAATTTGTATCTGAATATTATAATATTAAACATAAAAACATTAAGCATCAAATATAATTCTGTATTTCATATTTTCTTCTACCAAATACCTTGCAGCAGCAGTTGTACCCCATCGTCAACCCCTTCCATTCTATATGACAAAATTCAGGATATTTGCACAAACCACTTTCCACATTTTTGCATTGTTCAACTGCTTTAGAGGAATATATAAATTTGCAGTAAAGCGAAATTATGACAACTATTTGTAAAGTTTTCATCCTAGGTTTGAATGAATAACGGAAAATGTTGGTAAAGGGAAGATGAGCCATAATTGGAACGGAAGGACGAATATGTAGTGAGACTTGTATTATACATGTAGATAAAACTGTGCTTTTTGGAATGAAATGGTGACATCTTTAATAAAAGTCGGTTTAACTGAGTCTTGCGTAGAACAGGATTATTATTAAATTAACAGAATATGATGTGAGCGAATATAATGTAGAGTAAAATAGCGACTATTTCAACGAAGAAGTGACACTTCTGAAGTTTAAGCGACACATTAATAATCCGGATAATGGATGGATAATTTGATGAAAAGGTTTAAAAATTGGATTGGGCTATATCTAATACACCTACCCAAATAGTCTGTCTTTAATCAAATGCATAAAAAAGTGGGAAGTATGTTAGTTCACCAGGTATAGAATAAGCTGTGTCGACGGTTGTTCTTAATATGGGCGAGGAGCCAGCAATTTCGACACTGCAGAAGGTAATGTCCGATAGATCCGGAATGAATGTCGTACAATTTTACAATTCCTGTTCCTTTGCTACTTATTTACGCAAAGTTTCAACGAAACAATTACACAATATGTACATATATGACACAAATGAAGCAAATTGTTCATATTAACCGACAATAAGATGACTTGATAGCTCGCCTTTCCTAATATTTCCTCGAAATAATGCACTCTTATTTACAGTCGTTGTGTAGATATAAATGACCGCTCAGTTGCCATGTCCATCATCATAAACAAGTCATAACTTTTACAAAACAGTTTCTCAGCCAGCTCCATAAAACCCGTAGGTTTCAATAGGTTAGGAAATAATCGGGTTCATAAATCATTTTAATTTTAATTTCAGAAACCGATACCAGCCGATAAAACCATGAAAATGCTGAAAATAATTTTACCCACTTTGTTCGCTGTCGTCGTGGTTCTGTCCACGGAGACCGAAGCGTGGTGTTACCCTTGGCAAGCTGGAGGAACCATTACTCTCTACAAGCGGACAAACAGGGCTGGGCAGGCTTATCCGGTGGTCAGTGGGGATACATGCATCAACTTAATTGGTGGCCCATTCGTGTCTGGCAAAGCAGGTGGGGATTACCATTGTCGAGTATTTGCCAGAAACAATTGCAATACAAATGGGGAACAATTTAGCGTTGACCAAGCAGGATATAGTCGTTTCCCAATGGATAATCCACAGTCAATCAAGTGTCCCTGTACTTGATCTGCTATTTGGATGTCGTTTGAAGCAATTATGTGGTTCTTGGAAATAATACAACATTATTAAAATACATGTATTTCAAAATTTGCATGACAACTTAAATGAATCAGTAAGCAATTGGTCAATAAATATAAAAGTCTGCATCTTACAATCTGTCTGTAATGTAAAATATATTTATTCAAATTGTTCTTAATCATCACCACTTTAACCTGAAGGGTTTTAGGTATATCAAATGTGACAAATATCATAATCATAAATATTTAGCACGCTTGTGTAAAGCAAGTGGGATTAAAAATATGAAACTAATAAACGATGGAAAAAATCATATAGATACAGTTATGTAGTAGAATTATTCACGTTGCACAATTGACGATTGTATTTGCAAACTCAGCCGAATTATTCTGGCAGAATTATGTGCTTTGATGAATGTCGAGTTAAGTTGAATTAAATTGAATGATTTATTATGTATGCTGGACTTGGCGTTTACTTGGGGTTTTTGCTCGATAGAAGATGCATTACATATACATTACTAGCCGTTCGGGAGTTTACATCCTCTGAAGCCTTTACTACTAAGTTAGGTTAAATTTTTGTTTAATGTTATCGAAGCCAAATTTAGACCCTGAACAACGAGCCATATCATTTCTAGTTTGAGGCAAGTTATATCAATCAAGTCACTTCATTTTATTGACTTTCAAAGTGCATGGCTTTTCTTCGTGTATAGTTTGCAGTATCCACATTTGAACTGCTTCGTCGAAAGTTTTCGTTCTAGTTATGCACGTCCAGAAATAAAGATCAATTATATCCTGAGGTCATTTTGATTAAGTTGTCCACCCATCCAGTTCCATCCAATTAAGGATTTATTGACTACTTGCAATCTTCATGATTGCAATGAAAGATACACAATTGCAAATGTTAAAAAAGTCAACACTACACTACACGGGCTCCTTCCTTGTCATAGTCGGTCGTTAGGAATGGTAAAAGTATAAATAGTTGTCAGCGTTGTCACCCTTCCAATTTACTTTGGTTTTGGTAGCTGCTTGTGGATACTGATAATCGTCTGGAAATTAATTCGGTGCCTTGAAATTTATCTAAAAAGCTAGACAAAATATCATGGTAATTAAATATAATTCTAACCAATTTTTATTTGTTAACCAAAATTGTAAGCGAAATACGATATTTTCTTTAGTTCTGCAGTGACGATAAGCGAAGACTCTGGTCGTCAAAGCCCCGAAATGGAAATATTCGTCAACAATTATTGCATTGTCGTGAGCAGATTAAAATATGGAAATTTTCTCAGAAATCAATTTCGAATTTGATAAACCCCAATATAACTGGATTGGAGGAGATAAAAAATGATATAAATTCCGTGTTTTATAACTTGACGAATTCGGCGACACATCAGATAAATCAAAATCAGGTATTTAGAATAGGCGAGAGTATTAACTGTGCGGTAATTAAATCTAGTGGAAATTTATTTGACCCGTGTTCTTTCTGACAAAAGTTTACTCGCTACTTGGGGACTCTTACAAGAGCCGCAGGTGTGATTGTTACAACAGATTTGTGTTTCGACAAGAAAAAGAATGGCACTACTGGTGACAACGGTGGGTAACTAACTATGTGTATTTCTGAGGCTTAAAGATAAAGTCTAATCTTCAATTTATACTATTGGTACTCTATTTAACTTGGTGCTTTTCGTTTATAATATTCATTACAGGTTTATTTGGAGCATCCCGTGTGATTTGCTCCGATTACGAATCACGAAGAGAAATTCGGATTAGATGTCTGCTTCCTGAGGCAACTTTAATTTGCGACAAATACCCCCACGGCGCTGTATCTGGTCAAAAGATTTTTATCATCCCACAAGACAAATTGTGCAAGCTTCGTGTCTGTCACGATCACGAAAAACTAGTAAAATATTTCGCAAACTACGAAATCACTAAGAATGGACATGGTTTGGAAATAAGCCAAGCACCTGAAGAGAATGAATGGCGTTTCACATTTAAATCAATCCATAATTTGCCAATGTCGAATACGGATGGAAAGCGTGTGACTGAAATAAAACACTACGTGTTGTTCTTGGGATACGTGCATCACAAAAGTGGACACGTATTTGAAGTGAGTAATTCAATAACATTACATATAGACTTTGAATGTTTGCAGTCAGGCCATACCATTTAATTTGTTGAGGATGGATTTAGGAAAATTTATCTGAATCTATCAAGGCCTAAGTGGTTATGCTAAGATCTCATAGTAGTAGTACTCTAATAGTAGTACTTGGACATTTACGAATTGGAAGACTTTCCTCTTTCGTTAGATATATGTCTAGGGGTTGGGTTTTGAGTTCGTCCAGTACATTTCTGTGGTAATAAAGTATGCAATAATATTTTCGATGAAATTCAATTTTAAACACGTAGCAGGTATGATGACAATAGCTGAACAAAGTGTGCTGAATCGGGTCTTAATTTGAATTAGAATTTCATAATTTCAAATTTTAATTTTAATTTTATATATTATTTAAATGTGCGTAATTGGTAGTCAAGAGGTAATCGTAGTGCATTGGAATTCAGACATAATCATATTTCTATCTTTAACATATAAGCGAATGGGTTGGAACGTGTTGAAATATTTGGATCCGAATCAAATAATTTAAATTACGTTACAGACACAACAAAAATCACGTTCCATTGTAATTACAACCAACACCAAACAAAATTTTGATGGATGGATGACAATTTTTTGGGAAGCTACTTTCGCAAAAGAAAAGCATGAAGATCGTCACCCCGGTAGTAAGTCACTGTGCCTAAGGTCCTTTTGGCTAAGTCGATTTTTTATCGATTTTTTGTTGTGAAGTCATTGTGGCTAAGAAAAAAGACGCTTTGGCTAAAGACAACAAGATTTCATTTAATTCAAAAATATACAACAAATTTCAGGCAAGAAATTGGTAAATCAGTTTTTAAAGAACTCTTATAATCTGACACCTTTCTTTTTATGCGGTGATCTGTATCTCTGTATTTTTTTACCTCCATAAAGGTGGTTTCTTTCGCGTACTTAATGGTTCTTTGAAAACGGTTGTGCCAACCTTCTATAAAATTCGATGTGCGGGGGACGTTGTTTTTAACCCTGTCATTAATATTCCACATATCCACAGCAAACATTGGTGACAAAACTCCTATATAAGTAGACTCAAAGCTAATGGTAACAATGTTTCGGGCAATATAGTGATAAAACATTTTTGAATCTGTTTTTTTACATCTTTTTTTGCTACAAACGCTAGAGCAGGTAAAAGTTTGATATAGTTTTTGAACCTCCTATTTCTTAGATAAAGAGTTTGTCGTCCAAGTTGATGGGAGTGAGAAAATATACTTTGCGAAAGGTGGAACCAGCACCCCCCAAATTTGGTTTTAGGAAAAAAAACCTTTGCAACAATTGATAACAGCTTGTTCGAAATCTATTAAAATATTTTTGGGGTGGATGTTTGGGCCTACTAGCTTCCTAACTTTGGAAAACATGACCTATTTCTATGCTCCTTCTCAAAAACTCCCATTTAGCCAAAGGGACTTCAACACATTTTTCGGCTTAGCCAAAAGGACTTCAACACCGTTTTTTTCTTAGCCAAAAGGACTTTAGCCACAGTGACATGGAATCGTCACCCCCAATCTGTCAAATTGGACGAATTTATTCAATTTTTGCAAGAAAGATTTCAAACCAGTGGAAATTCTGCATCATCGGAAACTCGCAACGTGCGAAAATTCCTTGAACATGAAAAGGGATTTATCAAAGAGAAATTAGGATTTCCTTCACTAGGAAATGGGTAAGAGACCAGGAAAAGAGTTGTATTCATATTTTGCAAAAGCCAAATAGCGGTCGAAGGTTACTGGTCGAAACTGCATGGGTTGATGAGTTGTAGAATATTGTATTGAAATTTAAAGGCAATATGCATTGATTAGCCTTTTACCAAAACTAGGATCCCTCAAATAAGTTCAATTGTTTGGATTTGTTTTCTAATCAATCTTGTCTCTGTTTCCAGGCCCGACAAAAGAAGACTAGAGTGGACCACATTGGTGAATAAAGGATATAATTTCCTAAACCCCACAGGTAGAAAATGAACACTGGAATTTTCATAAAAACCGTTTCTATATTAAGACCCAACTCATTGGGTTTTTTGGGTTTATGGCTTTTGGGATTAAGCTTCAACTCAAGGATATACGGCAACTTTTCATATCAACTATAATCTTTTCTGAAACAATTAGTTACCAAAAAATACGTGGGATTGCTTAATTCTGAAACTATTTTTTGCACTAGTTTCTGGGGAAGGCAAAATTGTCAAACTAGACCTGATATCGTTTGATATGTGATTCTTATGTTATAAAGAGTTTCTAGTAGGGTGAAGATGAATACACAGTTATAGAAAAATCGTGTTGTCACAAGCCATAATTAGTAGAACCAAGAAATTCAAGGAATCCCGTTTCCGAAAAGCCTAAACCCAAAAAACCCAACGCAGCCAAAAAACTGACGCCTACCAAAAACAACAACCCAAAAAACCACGACAAACCCGGGTTGAATACACGGGAATCGTTCACGAAATGGATTTTTGAAATTGTTCGTCTGCTCCAAGATCCGGATATTTTATACTTTTGGAATAATGAATGGTTGCAACTCTGCTCGTATTCCGAATGGGAAGTCAAACTAAAGGAGTCCAACAAAGGAACGTGTGGGCTAAGATTTTCGGAAACAATGTACGGTGCAGTTAGCGTTATATATCGAGACGCTAACGGAGATGTGTCCAAACGTGAACCATTTGTTCAACGGACGTCCACTGACACGTTGACTGATTATTTGCGAAAGAGAGAATATTTAAATAATTTGTATCCGAATTTCAACAAAGATGAATGGTTGCCTAAACAGTCTGCAGGTGAGTTTTACTCCCTCCAATAATATTATCACTCATGTTAATTCAGTCATGTTGCTTTATCATTCATGTGCAAAGTTAAGACCGTAAAAATGTTGTTACAGACGCATTGACTGACAAACTGGTGAAGAAAGGGTACAAAGGCAAATGGTACGTTGTAAAAAATTTACTTCTTGCTGATTCTTGAATGAAATTTACTTCCTTCCAGCTCTGAAAAGATTACCGATAATTTGCTGCCTTGTAATGTTGCCACAACAACGGGGGATCAGATAGAAGACGAACCGATGGAATCTGACCCTATTGACAGCACAAACCATGCCTACATCAGCACGGTGGTTGGACTGATGTCGGACTTTGAGGTGAGCTGTTGTTTAGGTGACGATCAAGATTCGGATCTTCAAGAGACTTTCGATGATTCGACAACGTATAATGAAATCCTGGGACAATTGATTCTCAACCGAAATTCTGATCCTCTCCCAGAGCTCAAGGCCCTTCTTGTTGAAGAGTTTGACGAAAATTGTCTCAATTAAACGATGTATAAATGCTATATGAAAGAGCTTGCCTAAAATGGTTATATACTAATAAACATGGTTTGTGCGCTGCGAAAGCGGGGTTCGAATCGGGATAAAGTTCTTGTTTGTTTGTTTGTTTCACTGTCGCCTGGGTCTTTATTGTGAGTATGACTTGATTCAAGAGTTGCTAAAAATGTAAAACGGGGTTGCAAAATAACTACAGGTTTAATTACTGTATTCTCTAACGTGTAGTTCGTCAGGAAACGAAGAACAGTAAACGAAGAATTGTAAGTAAAGAACCCCGTAGTTATAATGAATATGCTATGATATGACTTACATAACTTTACTTGGTTGAATTAATTGTCTCTTTTAATACTGGAAACGAAGAATTGTAAGTATTGAACCCCGTTGAATTGAAATATGCTATGATATACTTCACTTGGTTGAATCGTATTATTGTCTAATATTGCACAACCTCACAATCACGAAATTGGTGTAATGGGCTGTTTTATATTATATCAATTCAGTAGACCAATACTGGACCCAATTACCTTTCTGAGTCAATAAAATAATAAATTATATAGAAAAATGCTGTCCAATTATTCCAAATTGTGCGAACTAAATCATGATTATGATGTCATAATCCCTTTAAATTATCGAAGAATGAATTCTTCATGTTATGGAGGCTTCCTGGTTATACCAGGAAACACAAACAAAGGTTATACAAACTTAAATTATAAATTTTAATTTTCAACAAAGTCATAATAAATACAACGACAGTTTAAGACAAATGAGTGTACTAGACTAAGTTGCCGTAATAATTAGTCATTCCTATTTACTTCAAAGGGTGAAATAGCCTTGCATTTAAGAAATGCCCTGTTGTTGACTTGCTTCAAAACCGTTGACAGAGACGATCCAGGACCACATTCGAAAGAAAAAGGGTATTCGCTTTCTTTTGGCCTAGTTTTATAATAAATATGACGATAAGTTATGCAGCTACCAGCAAAATGTTCAAAGTGTATTTAAGTGCTATGTACCTTTTATAAATTGTGTGAAGAGTTTGTTCCCACATTACAGGCCGAACAAGTTGCTTTGGTAAAACACGTATCAGCTCGTCGGAACTGTGATATCTGCATGAATAATTTGAATACAAGTTAAA
>JAQIWQ010000446.1:0-16773 GCA_034695825.1 Folsomia inoculata
CTCCTCCAATTCTTGGAGTAGGAAATTTACGACAAACAGTTTGACTAAAACGATCGCAATAGTATTCGTCATGAGCCTGCCGCCCGCATAAATGATGGAATCTTGGAGTGTATAAAGACCTGCTTAACAAATCTTGATCATTTTCCTTCCTCTTATTGGGTACCTGCAGAAAAATTCAAGTCAAACTAACCAAACAATCCCTTCAATCATTGTATTTTTTTACACACCTGTAAAAAACTATCTAGCAAATATTTCCTATCCTCATGCCCCAACTGGGATACTTTGGCCCCCCACATCCCTCCCAAAATTCCAACAGTGTGGAACTTGTGGTCCCTCATAAAGTGAAAAATCTTGTCTGATTTCTCCCAATCTGCCACAGCTTCTCTCTCCCGAAGAAGCATAGTGCTATCCAGATCCCGACTCACGAATTCATCCACAAGGTCATCGTCAATTGGCACAAATCGCCAAACCATGCCTAGAGAAGAACGCACCTTATCTGAAAATATTATAGTACAAATAAATGTAGCTCCTATTGTAATCTCTACACACACACTTACCTGCATCAGTCATCTTGTTAACGTCACACCAAAAAAAGTCCGTCTCATTACAGACCAGATCGCAAAACTGCGTATTTTCAGACAAGGCAAGTTCTGTGTATATTCGCATTACCCAGCCGGGATACAATTCTCTGACATCGTCAAGACGCGCTCTAACCCCATCTTCGAACTTGAAGGTAATATCCGGTCTTTCATTATACTGTTTTATTGAGTTGTTCCCAAACAATGAGTAGGACACAACCCGCTGACCTTTTCCAACAAGGTATGCTTCAGAGTTGCATCTGCATCAGGAAAACAATAGTGCCATTACATAATTAGCCAAACTTTTCAACTTGTAGGTTAAAGAAATTCGGGCACTATGACTACCTTATCGGAGCACCATTAACGATTTCACCAACATTAATCAATTTGTGGCATTCACACTCATCAATGTACAACTCCACAGGCACAACCGGCCCAATATTTGCGTCATTAATGTTAAACATTGCTGGTTTCACCGCAGGTTCAAGTTCATTTTCTTGATTTATTTCCAACCATATCAAAACTAGGGTTACTATTGTTATCAATGCCAGTATCACTCTAAGCTCGGGATATTTAAACTTCTGTTGCGAAAAGGGATCCATATTCTTCTTTCTCTTCAAAACTAGAGTATTTATCAAGTGTCACTGTACCTCCATGTTCCATTGATTGAAATCTGGTGAAACTGGTTTCAAATACGTTCTTCCAATGGCGAATGAAATAAATACGTGTCTTTAATAAATAAAAGATTCAGATTCACTAAACAAAAAATTTGTCAAGAGTATTTACTGCCTGTATTGGATGAACCTGTACTTTCATTATTTCGACACATGGTTGAGAAATGTATACAAGATTTACAGAAATTAAATAATTTGACAAACCACGATTATTTTCAGGTTATGTTCCTTCAAAATTGGATCGAATACCAACATTTCCAAACCGTGCACTACTGCGAAACATGACGAGATATCAACTAACATTTCGTATCATTATGAACAAATTAACGGTCAAATGTCAAATTGCTGATAAGATTATTCGGGGCCACATGAGTAAACTTGCATTTTATCTTATCAGGTCCACCTTTGGAGAATGGATTGGACGTTGTGTTGGATGTCATTTTTATTTATCAATTTTCCTGTCCCAATTTTCTTATGCATTACGTGTATGCATTACAGCAATGGAAAATGTTTCATTTCATTTCTACACATACTTGAGAATACTGAGTTTGAGAATAGTAACCCCAAACATTCATTTCTGAAAAAAGTGTCATTTTAATTGTAAAAATGATCCGCTTCCACATTTTCGCAAATTTTGTTCCCTTTGAAATCTTCCCCACAATGTACAGAAATAAGGGAAGAAATCATTAACTGCGTTCTCTGTCTGCGAAACTGAAACACCTTATTGGAACAGTGTGTGGACATGTCATTTAAATGTTAAGCTAGCTGTTGTTTGGGATTGAAATACGTAAACGACCGAATAGTATGACAGATTTACCACACAGTCACTGCACCTTAGCTGTATGAGTAAAATACAATTTAATTCCCTTTGGTAAAGAAGAAATGCTCGAGGTTTTTGCAAGCTCCTCCAATCTCGGGCGGGATCAGAGCACAAGAAACAATTTAACACTATCACCACAAATAAAAAAATGTCAAAACGGAATTTTTGACATGCGCATCGATAAATTTGAAAGGTCAATAATAGATAAGGGTTACGAGTGGGATTATCACAGGCCGTGATTGTTGCTTCTGATGTGATTTCCTTTCAGTTTGGAGAAAATTGAACAATTTCGTTTAAAATATCTTTATTTTACCCCGACCTTCTCCCCAGTGTGGAGCCATGACATTTACATGAAAGTTGTTGCGCATTTAAATGATGCCCTAAACTTCTCGAAAAAGTAACACTTATCGTTGTGAAAATAAAGAGGACAATAACTAATTTACAAAGTCAATTTAAAAGGCTTCACATGTCAAAGAAACTTATCCCGTTCCTCAAGAGTGTCCTTTCCAACGACATTCATGGCGTCCAATGTCCCATACGTACAAGTAAATTATGCTTAACGTTTGCAATCCATTTGTCAATCAGGCTGCATTTACTCCGCTGGTTGGAAGTCGCTAGCAATAAATGCAACCTCAATATATTAATCAAGGCCCACGCAGTGTCCGTAGCCTTTGCTGATTGCCCACCAAAGGATGGCACTAGTGCCTCCAATTTACCATCCGAAACACCCTAACAATATTAGGTGGGGCTGTACCCAGCATACGCAGTTTAATAGCAACCGTTTTGCCCAACTCTAAAATACTGAGGTGAGGTCAGATGCCAATAAACAACACCAACCGACCAACCTCCGCTTTATGCTAGGGTTAATCTCAAGTTCCCCGTGTAATTTAGCATATATGAGGTGAGGAAGTCCCACACGGGTAGTTTAGTTACATCTATTCTAGAACCAACCGGGCTACGGCCCTGAGCAGACATTTCATTTTGCAACTGTTCGTTAAAATTTTAGTAAATTTTAGTAAATTAAATTTTACCAGCCCATTATAACTTTACAATCATCCAATCAAAGCTTCATCACAATTCGAGTTTTGGACACCTCCCTTGGCCTAGAGGAGCCAAATCACCTCCCACAAGGACAACATAAAACGTCACAGTTAAGACAAAATTAACTTTCCATATGTTCTTCAGGGGGATTCAATTATAAAATTGGCATCTGGTGATACTGTCACAAGATTTTGATATGATTCAGTGGGATAACTTACCTCATCTCATCATGAAGCGCTTCCACTGCCTCGCGACAAATTAGTGTACACAAATTTCCCCATCTACTCAGCATGTTTTATAAAATTCCAAACCTTTACCACTACAAATGCATGTTAATCGTCTTACAATTCTAAAATATGAAGCAGTCATTTTTAGTGAAGCGATGAGGTAGCGAAGTAAAATTCACATTTTCAGCGTACCCAATCTAATGGCATCAATTTTATAACTATGGAGCGCTGCAAATGTAAATTAGAGTCAAATGAGCGATCGTGATATATGCATAGCAGTGTAAATTTAAAGCGGACCGACGGACGGACGGACAAGGGGAGTTCAATAGCTGCTCCATTGCTACATCGAAATGGGCGAGCTAATAACTGAAAGTGCAACTTGATTCAGCCTGGGCCAGTGTACATGATATCTGTACTATGTTGAATGAATTTTTGAATGTACTACATTTTTCATTCTTAGCCGACAATCAGAATCAATCGTGATACAAAAACATCAGTCTTCAGCGACCACTCATTTTGTATCAAAACAAATCAGTATTGGCGTTCTTAGTGCGACTGAAAATTATATTTTGACTTCATATTTCTCAATTGTTCCCAAGCTATAAATATTCAAATAATCATCTTGCGATAACCCGTCTAAACCGAACCCAAGCATTAGACATTTTCATCGACCCCACCGGTCCCCCAATTGGTTCTCAGGCGCCAATAGGGTTCATCTTCAAATCTAGCACTTAAATTTACAAAACAAGACAGTGTAGAAATTTCAAGTTAGTCAATTCATCCGTTTTGTCCCCATCGTCGACCGACAAACGGACAGATTAATAACATAATCCCTGGATCGAGCTAAGAACGATTATTTTTCTTATTAACAAATGCAGTGCTGCATACGTTGTTTTTATATTGGATTCTCCTACACGCCGTTCACCTCGTTGTACAGGGCCCCTCAAAACTAACTTTAATATATCCAACGTTACCAACGAATTTTGTGCATAAATATGTAATGGCCAAATACAATATAAAATGTTATAACTTCCATTGTGTGGGTGAATTGAGTTTAGTGGCTACGGCCAGACGAGGGTGACACTAGAGGTGAAATGTCTAATTATTTTAAGCGGTGGGGATGGCGATGGTGGTGGGGGCTTGTTTAAAATTTAAAATTTCGCCTCTCGCCTTAGTTTTGTTTTTGCGAAATGTTTGTTTATCTTACATTTTTAATGCGTGTTAAGGTACTGTCATCATGGCTGTATCACCTCGACTGAATGAAGTGATGTCTACGTAATTTCAAATATCTATTTCAAATGCTCTGAATTTTTATTTACTGAAGATCAGAATAATGATAACAATTATGCATTAAATTATCCTTGCATAGTCGAATTCATCTGTAAATAACAGTAACAAAATACGAATTGATTATTATAAACCGGCATGCTGTATAACTTGGCTTCAGGGCCTAAAAATGTCAGTGCTAATCCAAGTTGATTTCCATGCCAAACAGTAATATTCGTGCCGAGACTAGATCCATCGCCCCACTCGAAAATGTCGTCATCATCCCGGGTGTTAGCATCCACCCAACCAAAATCTGAGTGTAAATTATGACATTTGATGATTATAAACGGACCCAATATTTCGTTTGGGATCTAATGTCAAACGGTGCATGATGCAGTCGAAAATGTTTACAGAAAACCCAAAAATGAAGAACATTAAGGTGGTGTAATAAATTTAGCACTTACAAACACGAGGCAGAAATGCGTCTATTACAAATTGCATCTCGGCCGTTGTATCAAATCGCGCTAGATTTAGTCCCATGTCCGAGCAGTTTTTCCTTGCCTCAGCGAGTGTTACCTATTATTTGATCAAGAATTATTGTATAATTCTAATGCATTCAAATTCAGTAGTATCTCCAATGGAACTTGCATTGACTCGATACAGCCAAAAGGCTTTCAGGTTGTAAATTCCAACGAACTCTAGACCTTGTCGCATCTCATAAATTTCCTTAGACAGGAATCCTTCCCCTAAACAATACTTAAAATATTAGTTTATGTAATATGGTAATCTTAGTTTAACGCTGATTTTAATCTTACCGTCGCGAGAACCTCCACATAAGAAGACAATGCTGCAGACGATTATCGCAAAGGTGGACAGTTTAAACCCCATTTCAGTGCTTTAAAACTTGGACAGGTAAAAACTTTTGGTTGAGATTGTTACGGATTCACATCTAATAATCATTGTCACATTCTTATTTATATGATATTCCAATCATGACAGTCGTCATGCATATGATGATTAGAATGACAAGATAAGCATTTACGCAAGAAATAAGTGCTTGTCAAGTTGAAATAATGCAGTATCGTTAATTTTAACTACTGAATTCAAAGAAATCTGGATTCAACGAAATCTGAATTGATTGATGTCTGATTTGAACGATGCCTGCATTGAACGATATCTGAATTGAATGATATCTTAATTGTATGCTATCTGAATTCAACGAAATCTGAATTCAACGAAATCCGAATTCAACGACGTCTGAATTCAACGAAATATGACTTTATCGAAATCTGAATCCAACGAAATCTCACCTGACTTTACCTAAACCATGGGTTCAAGTAAAGTCCGTCTCTCTGCAATAAATAAATAAATCACAATGAAATGTTAAACAAGTAAAATTGTTAACATTAATTTAATTTCCTGAATCAATGCAAAAATAGAAAAGTATGTAGATGAAGTAATGAATATTATCGCATTTATACTTATTACGGAATTACATGACATAAACATATTCCTAATAAGACTGGGGGAGTGGTGGACCACTACTGGTGGTGGCCCAGTAGATACTATTTTACAATTTCGCTCTCACAATTAAGAGAATTGAGCCAGTACACTGCTTGAGAACTGATACATAGCAAATGACAAACGTGACCATATTTGCAATACCTCCTTCCTACCCTTAATTTCAAGTATTTAAAACTAAAACCACACGACTAAAAGCGTGAGAAGACTTAAAGGCTTTCAATTGCATTAATTGACTTCCTTGTTTCCGAAATCAATTGTCGTATTTAATTGCTGTGACTATATTTCATAAGCAATATTCATACCATCATAATTAGGAATTTACAGACCAACCTGTATTGTATTGATACACTCTTCGATAGAAGTCTTCTTGTTCAAAGTGTCACATTCCTTAGGGAAAATTTGACCCTGCCTTTTGGGGTATGTATACTATTAATGTGGAACATAATTTTTAGTTTGCTTGAATTTATGAAATTAATAAAGTCACCTTTTAAAGTTGCTATCGTTCGTTTAGATTTGTGCTTTGTTAGGTTGATTGGATTACAAGTTTAATTTAACAAACCGAATTCAACTAACAAAATACATTTGATCATTACTTGACGAGAATCTAAACAAGAATATATTTGTGACTCAACATAACAATCCTAGATAATCGATTTGCGAACAGAAAATGCCAACGTTGGTTGTCATGCCATGCCTTATCCTGTGTACCTAAATGAAAGATGAAGCCCTTCTTTATGTCTAATGGCACTTTGCTTCTGTTATATCGGTGAAGCTAACCTCATATTGTATCTGAATTGAACCGTGCCGTGAAGGCAGTATAAGAATATTTAATCTTATTCGCATTCACCATCCTAATGAACACAGGACTTAATGTTTGCTTCTGTAATGCTCTTTGATCTGATCATTTTATGGGTATTAGTCATCCACACATTCCACACGATATTGTAAATATAGCGATAAAAAACGAAACCCGTAATGCAAATACCGAGTGCAATAACAAGCCAACGTTTTCGGTGTAATGCAAATTCACATTCAAGTGCTTGGCCATGAAACAACAATTGCATGCCACAAATCAAGGATAAGAATTAGCTTCGGGTTGCATTTGCAAATTACACACTATGTACTCCTTGTTAGATGATGTCTATCTCCATCCAAGGTTCATGAATTTGGTGACATGCGAAAATTAAATTACTTTCATTAAATCATTTATTGTCCTTATTCAGCACTTGTAAATATAATACTTAAATTAAACTACAGTAAGTCTGCGAATTTAATGATACGACGAAGGGGGATATCAACCACTGAATTGGGTTGTTTAGATGTATCAATTTGGAATAGGAAGAAATTCAGGCCAAATATATTTCGAGGGCAGAATATTAGAATATATAATTGTTAGGATATGCAAAATTTATTAATGCACAAAACCGGCAATCAAATTCTGAACATTCTTATACCAAAACATTTTTTGTGGAATCAAAAATAACTGGGATATTCTCAAATTTTCAAAGTTTTTACGGTTTTTTTGTAAAAGATTAAGTATTAGATTTCATTGATTGAAACCAACAATAAATACAACTTCAAACTCTTATAAAAGTTTTTTATCCCTTTTTATTTTACCGCTTCCCTGCTTACAAGTTTAATGCGCAATTCGGTTAAATTCTTAACGACTCTAGTTTTGCTTGTCGACTTTACTCGATCATGTTGATGTGTTTATACTTTTTACTGTCAAAGAATTAAAATTTTGTTTCGAACTACTATTCATATTTATATTCATAAGGTATATACACTGTAGCGTTTTCTTCAATTACGAAAACAGCCCATTAATCAATGTCCAGGGTAACCAGGAAATCTTGAAGCTTCTTTCCTAATAAAGAATCTGATTCTGCTATTTTCTGGTAGCAAGCTCTTGAAAAATTCCATCAGCCTTTCCCGTCTTATTTTTTGGTTAATACAGAAGGTACGAACGATGTAATGTATTTTATCCATTTTTGGCGCCGCGGAAATAAAAGTGTCTATAATGGTTTGTAACCTTCGATCGCCCAAATTATCGAATTCCCTTTCAATTTCTAAACTTGTTAGAAAGGGTAACTTTAAATCCTTGGGGAAATACCGTTCCATATCTTGAAAATCACCAGTCATATCCAGACATAATTTTTGGATATTCGAAGTCGCCAAGAAAATTTTGGCGTAGTGCTCAGGTTCCAGTCTTTAATTTAAGAAAATTATAAAATGCAACATTACATAATCAATCAAGGGATTATCTGCCATACGTCAAATCTGAGAACTTGATTTCCATCCCGATCGAGATATATTCAATGCGAGGTCCCATTTTCATTAAAGAACCAACAAGGTCGGCAGTCGTAATTTTGAAAATTTTGTTAGAATTCAGAATGCTTTTAGAGTCCGGGTCATCGCCAATACGTAAATGACTAATTCGTCTATGCGGTTGTTTCCCTTCGTTTAAACACTTCAAGTAGAGTGGAACCTTTTTGGGCGTTAGTGCAACTGATGCTTTTTTTCGTAAAACTTTATCTGCTTCAGTCTTCCACAATAAATTTACAGTTGTACATTGTAGTAAATCACGCACTGGAAGATGTTGCACAATTTCGGACACCACCTAGTCATTTAGAATATGTAGTACAGGTTTTCTGAAATTCGATAATTTAAAAGATTTTCATAAATATAAGAAGTCATTACTAAACAATTTTCTAGAGCTTTTTCCCTGGCGTTCATTTTAATTTTTAAAACGACCTTTTGATGGTATGGAAGAAAACTGACCGAGATTCGCCCCCACCCTCGCCCAGACCTAAATAAAAATAAACTATAGTGCTTGATATTTAATTAAACGTTTTCGGTGTGTATTGTATTGTATTGTATTGTGTTGAATTGAATACGAGAGTTTATTCAATTGACGAAAGTGCAAGTGCATAGCAAAAGTTATTTTCAACACAAATACAACTCTACAGCACAACAAAGGTGTGCCGTAAAACAATTAAAATAACTCCAGAATATTGAAGCGTATTCTACTACATTTGCTATACTTCCTCCAGGGTGGCAATGTCGGCATTATCGGCCACGTAATCAGTAAAGGTTGACGAACATTAACGGTGAACCAAGTGTTGATTCTTTCTCCAAATTGACAACTTTCCTTAAAATAGCCTCACGCTAAAGTCGTAAAAGATAATTGCACAAACGAGCTACACTACACCACTCCCAACTGTAACTTTTACCCTTTTATGAAGTCAGTTGTAAACATTAAATTTGCTTGGGAAACCACACAATCGTCTCAGACAAAAATGAGAGTTGGACTTTTGCAGATATTATTTCTGTAAATGTAATGTAAAATCAATGTAAAACTATCAGTGTACAACTAAAACCTAGCGTGAGAACACGAAAAGACTTTTAATTGCATTATTAACTTGATTGTTCCAGAAATCAATTGTCGTATTTAATTGTTGCGACGCCTGCGACTATATTTCAAAAGCAATACATTTTATACCATAATGTGACGCCGTATTATTGCACAAGTATATATAATACAGTATTACATGTAATAATTATGCTAATCATAATCAAAGGTAGGAATTTACGGACTAACCTGACTTACATTGAGACACCCTTGTTACACAATGGCGACAAGTCTTCGAGTTGAAAGTGTCACATTCGCCAGGTAAAATATGAGCGTGCTATTTGGGGTCTTTAATAATGTGGAACATAATTATTAGTTTCCTTGAATTTATGAAATTAATAAAGTTACCCTTTAAAACCGTTGTGTTTCGATTAGATTTGCTCTTTGTTAAGTTGGTAAGATTATAAGTTCACATTAACAAACTGAAATCAACTAGCAAAATAAATTTGATCATTACTCGACAAGAGTCTGAACAAGAATATATTTGTGACTCAACATTACATTGTTGGATAATCCGCCTTCTAAAAGAGTTGTGAACAGAAAATGCTAACGTAGGTTGTCATTACTTATCATATTTACAGCCACTTAAATGAAATATGTTGTCTTCCTTTATGTCTAATGGGACTTTGCTCATGTTAGTTTGGTTATATGGTGAAGCTAACCTCATATTGCATCTGCTAAAGAAACACTTAATCTTATTCGCATTCACCATCGTAATGAACAAAGGACTTTATGTTTTCGTCTGTCAGGATCTTTGATCTGCACATTTGGTGGGTATTAGTCACCCACACATTTCACGAGATCGAGATATTGTAAATATAGCGATAAAAAACTAAACCCGTAATGTAAATACACACTGCAATTACAAGCCATAACGTTTTCGGTGTAATGCAAATTCACATTCAAGTGCTTGGCCATGAAACAACAATTACATGCCACAAATCTAGGATAAGAATTAGCTTCTGTTTGCATACAAAAATTACACACTATGTACTCCTTGTTAGATGATGCCAATCTCTATCCAACGTTAATGCGAAAGTTAAATTACTTTCATTAAATCATTTATAGTTTATAGTCCTTCAGCCCTTGTAAATGTAGTACTTGAACAAGAAGAAAAGGACATTACAGCCAGGTCGAGATATAATGGACGACTGTTTCTTTCATGGTTGCAAGATGTTGATGACAAAAGCGGGATAAGATTAAGGTGAGTACTAATGTATATAAATAATGACTGAGAGCGGATATTTACAATTAATGTGGTTGTTTTAGGGTCAAATGTTGTTGAGGCACCACCCACAACGAGGCAGAATCCCTCCATGCTGTGCAAAAAATGGATTGGGAATGGAAATTGGAGGAGCTTGGACTTTGCGAGCCTAAAGCGTCTCCTTTCATTGAAGAAAATCATGTACCCATGCATGGTCCATGTTTCGGATGACTTTGATCTACTTCCTGCATAAATATCCATTCTGTCTGACGTTTATCAATATTGTGTTTTATAGTTGGTGGGTTGTATACTGAATAGTTTTATGTAGCTTTTATGATGTCTGACCTGCACCTACTGAATTAATCTAAAATATTGACGTTGAGGAATTTAATGATTGATGAATTTAATAAATGCTAAGGGATATTGGGTTAATAATAATGAGTTATATATTATTATTACAAAACCCGTGCAGAGACACGGAGAAAACCCGTACCCCCTTCAGTTACCTTGCATTTACTTTCATGAAGGGTGAAAATGATTTTTCCAGTGGGGGTCCCATAGCCCCCCACCGAGAAAGTCATTTTCAGTTATCAAAAGGATCAGGGTGGGTGACATGGGGAAATTTAGAGGAAGGGTCCTTGGACGGGAAAATAACCATTCACTACTACACCTTATATCAATAAATGATTGTGTGATAAATGGCATTGTGTGTCTGAAACCATGCAATATCTAAATGATATCTTGGTGATGGTGGAGAGTAATTTTTACCATGATAAGTAGTATAGTTGACTTGGTATGTATGGACAGATAAGATGGGTGTCGGTCGGTGGGTGCAGATATTCTCCTTGGAATCATTTGCATATGAAATTCAAGGTATATGATGGCATGCAAGCCATGTTTGTAAAACCGACAATATTAGAAAAAATGTAATACGATGTACCTCTTAACCTCTTATATGCATGTTCGTGAGAGTATTAAACTAGACTAAATACCATGCACCTGCGGATATTATTAGGCAAGTCAGTTGGTAAAAATCTGTACTAAACAATGTGCATACAACTCAAAGTTGATGAATTTTATTTCCAGAAAGAAAGAAATTTTGGTTTTGAAACAAAGCCTGATTTTTTCAACCCAAAATGCTACATGTTCCGGGTCCAAGATTACAATTCACTTGTATTAGCCAAGGAAAAAGAATAGGACAGCATTGGGTAGCGGCAGTACATGGTTTACCCCATTGCACACACTGTTGGAATAGTAGGAAAAAGAATAATGAATTTGGTAATGAATTATACATTTTGGAAGAAAAAGAATAATTTTTGCCTACTGATTGGACATTAGTGATCCACAGACAGCAGAAAACAAAGATGAGCGGGATAAGCAGTTTGGCCTTCATCTTTACTTGGGGTAAATTGATTCTTAGAAATGAAAAGAACATGATAATAAGAAGTTTCTGATTTAATAATATTTGGGAATCAAATTTAGTTTACCTGTTGGCTTGGATGAATTTGGTTAAAGATTTCAGTAAAATGTTGTACCAGTTGTTTGTTCCAGGGTCAGTCAGTATACTGATGACTGTTACTGCGAATGGATTTCTATTTATGCAAAATTTTGCTCAATTGTATTCATTTGAAATATGATGATAATGGAGAGACATAAGTGGCTTATATAGGCTTATTAATTCAGGACAAAGGTTAGTTGCTATGCTCTTATGTAACTCTTACATAAGGCTTTTATGTAAACTTGACTGTTATGAAAGGCTTGAACTGGTTATAAATATGTTATTGGCGTTCTTTTTTGTACTCTGTCCAACCTTTGATACAGAAATATTCGAAAAACAAGGAGATTAGACAAGTAAGATTGCGTCATGTTTGGCAAAGCTGGTAAACACTTGAATAAAGATTGAAGTGCAAAAATGAATGTTAATCTGATGGCATGATGTGCCATAAAACTTTTGATAAATTGTAATAAAATGTTTTACCACCCAAGATGCGGCTGGACTTGAAAAAACTGCGTTTGTAATGTACCTCCAATTGTTTGGACATTATCGGGGGCTATTTATTATGGCAGACATGGCAATAAAACTTTGGATTACTGTCTTGGCAAAATGGTTATGCAGTCTTTTTGAGATTAAAATTTTAAAATTTTAAATGTTTTCTGAAATTGGTTACAAAACGGATGTTCCTACTCTTTTGATAATTTCATTTTCAAATTCTTCATCGGCAGCGACGGCATCGGTTTTAGTCTCGGCGTTGGTGCCGACTTCTACGGCGGCGTATCCAGGTGGATAAATGTACAGCAACAGGGATGTCATGCCCAGCAGGACATAAATATGTATAATCAGATCAGCACGGGTTTGTTGAATTTAGTTGAGTGGGTGGTAAATTGTAGCATGTAGGCCCCTCAGTCAGCTAGTTGAGCATTTATTCTAATGTACGACGGGTTGCAAAGTGCCAAAATTAAAAAAAATATTCGAAAAACAAAGAATGAAACGAGTAAGATTGCTTCATAAAGCTGATAACTACTTAAAGTTTGAAGTGAAAAGAATGATCCGATGTGCCATAAAACTTTTGATAAGTGAAGTTGTCATAAAATGTTTTTACCACCCATCAATGCGACTGGACTTGCAAACTGCGTATGTAATGTACCTCCAATTTTTTGGATATTATCGGGGGCCTAATTATGTCAGACATTGCAATAAAACTTTGATTGCTGTCTGGGCAAAATTATTATGCACTCTTTAACCGAATGTTTTCTACAAAACGAATGTTTCTCCCCTTTTGATAATTTCATTTCCAAATTCTACTAGAAACTTTTCGTTGGTGTTAAGTGCAACATATATGTTATATATACATTATGTGCCACAAAATTTAACCACTTAAATTCAGTATTACCATGTTCACGTTAAATTCGATCAAGAATACTTTACAAGCCCCAATTGCACACAAGAGGTCATTCCATCAATGACCTTTTCTAATGTCCAAATTTACGCCTCAGACGACCATCACATGTCGAAAAGAGCTGTCGGTTATCGACATTCAGAAGACGGACATGATGGGATGACATTCAATTCTTTATAAACTCATTGCCATGTTCTGAATGCCGGCTAAGGATTGTCAAGTATTGCAATTTATAGTGGATAATGAAGGAGGCATTTTAATACTCATTTATTTTACTTAATTTCCACAAAAATTAGAGTAATATTTGTCAATATTATATTTATGAAAATGGGGAGCAAATCAGTGACTTTGCTCTTTCCTTTGCAAAAAGAATGGTTTGTTTGGTTGAACATTGTTGTCTGAACTGGATGTGATGGATAACTAAATTCCATGTCCCACACAAATCCTCCATGGATAGATAGCAGTGCTTTGTCGGTGATTTTAATCCATTAATGGATCATATCAGTGATATCATATCATCATGGTGGGTGGGTTTATTATTTTGAATGTCTAAACACGTCCACCCATATCGACCAATACCCAGATGGATAAAGGCAACATTGATGTCATGTCCAGCAGGACATAAATATGTATGATCAGATGATTACAGTTTGTTGAATTTAGTTGAGTTATCAGCTCAACCATTGATAAGTTAATTTATCAATGGTTGGTAAGCAGTTCTTCAAGTGTTATGTGATCCATAGATT
Source organism: Folsomia inoculata (assembly GCA_034695825.1). Lineage (NCBI taxonomy): Eukaryota > Metazoa > Arthropoda > Collembola > Entomobryomorpha > Isotomidae > Folsomia > Folsomia inoculata. Next base: position 14,387 of record JAQIWQ010000446.1, read on the forward strand.
ACAACAATCGTTGTGATTTGGTCTGCAACATTTGGTAGAGAAAGAAAAATTGGGTTTGACCGTGGAACAGGAAATTTTTCGAGTTCGTGGTCGAACTGCACTTGCCATTTCCATCACACGCTATACCCTTTTCCCTTTCTACGATTCTGAAGGATAAAGAGATAATATGTAATTTACCAACGCCTGAACAAGAAGAAAAGGACATTACGGCCAGGTCGAGGTATAATGGACGACTGTTTCTTTCCACCATCAGCAGTGGACAGCTATACTGTCACATGGGAAAGTACCAGACGTAATTTTTAGATATGTGTGGTTCGTATTTATTCTAGTGAAAGTTTTAAACTAATTGGACATGTACACGATTGTGTTCTAATTAGGAACCAATACATTTTTCTATCTTGCGAAAAAAGTTACAGAACAAAGGATTAATTTCACCATATAAACCGATTATAAATGAATTTAGAACATTTATTAAAGCATTAATTTGGAATTAATATTAATGTCACAAAAGCTCATCAATGAGAAAATTTATTAAATCAGTCAATTTATCAGTATACTCGTGTTCACTTTTATCCATCTCAATTAAGGCATTAGCTTCAGGAATGCTTCAGCAGATTGGATTTGCTCTAATCACAAAAAAATTTACACTATTAGATAGTTTACATAGTAGTCTGATTAAGGTTGATAATGTTCAGTAATTGAGCTAATCTTATTATTATTATTGCCGAATATGCCCCATTAAGGGAAAAGTCTTCTGGCCAACAATCTCTTTTCTTCTTACTCGTATTGCTTGGCAAACTATGGACAGTTGATGAGAGGAGCCCTAATGATTGCCCCTGGCCTGGCATTTTCCAGATTTGGATCGTTATTTGCATTTCAACTCAAAGAAATGTGGACACACACCGACAACTAGCTGTCCACATGACCAGAGCATCTCGTTATTTTGGTGCAATCTGCTTCATCCAATTGCAAAAGTCAGATTGTATATTCATCTCGTTTTGGAAATGAAATACTTAAACTAAACTATAAGTTTGCGAAAGTTTTTGATTATACAGATTTTGATTCTGTATAATAAAAAGGGTTATCAACCACTAAATTGAAAACTTATATGTATCGATTTGGAATGTTAAGGCATTCAGGCAAAATAAGTCCTGAAAATTATCCGCAGTTTCTTGGTCGCCTCCACCTCCCCCTTGGCCTTCTTCTCTATCTACTAAGAAAATTCTCCTTCCAAAAATTCAAAATACATCCAGAAATGTGATAACGGCATCAACAAAGACAAAGGAATAAACATCAGCCCGTTCTGGACCACACTTTTACTCCCAACCATGAGACCTCCGTGACCAAGATTGACCTTGCGCTGTGACACCAGTTATAGTTACCATGCACCGAAATAACTCTAAGCTTCATGAGCATTGTAGAGTCCAAAACATCAAAGGACTGAAATTAAACTTGTATAAATATGTGTATATATTATTCATATTCTCTGTCTCCTGAAGAAGAAGTAAGTTATACTTCGAAAGCTTGGGATAAATAAAGAGTTTTACGTTTTAAACATGGCATCCAATCAATCCAATAAAAATCAAAATTAAATTCTCCTTCCCCAAATCCGTTGGCTCTCATCTTGATTTCTCCTTCACACCCCACTCCAACAACTATGTAAATAGTCACACCAGATCGATTCAACATCCACATTCCCTTCGGTTTCCTCAATCTTTACAATCAGTAGCATTTTTAAATTTTGTTACTAAAAATTATGGGTACCATTTGTTATAAGACAAAAATTCCTTCCGTACATGTATATAATGCCCTGTCGATTAAGAGTTATCAAATTCCATTATCGCATATATTAACGGTTGCTGGTTGTGATCAAATCTAGTGCATAATCACAGAATTATTAGTCCCCGCTGTAGTAGCCATGGATGAAAATGGTTAGGTATTCCAATTGCTCCAATTACGATAAATACAGTAGACAATTTTATAGATGGGAAATTGTCCTGACCTCTGATATTGAAACCAATAAACCGGGTAAACGGGTGTACCGAAGTATTTGGAAAGATTGGACATTTTTGTCCGGTTAACCGTCATTATACATTATTGGGGCGATAAGGGAACCAAGTACCGCTTTTAGACGTCACTGGGGTCAATGGGGACAAAGCTCAGCATTTGGAGGTCACTGGAGGTCACTAGGGTCAAAGGAGACAAAGTACCGCTTTTGGAGGTCACTGGAAGTCACTGGAGGTTACTAGGGTCAAAGGAGACAAAGTACCGTTTTTGTAGGTCACTGGAGGTCACTAGAGTCAAAGGAAACAAAGTACAGCTTTTAGAGGTCACTTGGGGAAGTCGTAGGTCAAAAAGAATGTCATTTTCGTAATCTCCGTTGAAAA
>JAQIWQ010000447.1:0-16764 GCA_034695825.1 Folsomia inoculata
GAATTTGCAATAGGCCCACTCGCGTGCCTCCGCAATGGGGTGGTCACTTTCTCCCATATAGAGTGATCGCCCCCCCCCCACACAATACATACATACATTGTGTTATTTACATTTATAATTTGGCATTTATTTTATAATGGCATGTATTTACATTTTTGATATTAAAGTTAAAAGATTGTGTTTTATAACCTGGAAGTGGTGAAGTGGTTGTGGTGCTTCCAGGCATGCCGTTATTACCCTCCTTACTGGGAATAGTGCTAAATCGTCAAATAGAATGCACTGTTGGGTTCGACTTTTCAACTGAACCCAACTACACTGGTCAATGGAATTGCATTCGTTGCATGTATCTTTGTTGCAAACTGTGCAGAAGAATAGGGGAAAGAGAGAAAACTAGATAAATAACAGAATAGCGCAGTTAAAAGTAGCCATGATGAGTAAAATAAAGTGCTTAGTTTTAAAAGAATTTAATGACAAAAGTATGCTCCAAGACCAACATTATTCGTTGGATAAAACAGCCTGAATGAGATGCAAACATGAATAATTTTTCTGAAATATTTTTATTTACATTACGTCCAGCAAAAATCTTACAGCCATGGACTTAATCTAAACAAAGAACTCAAATTTCACAAGACAACGCTCACAATAACTTATCATATTTTTGACCTCTTTTTTTATTTACATTAATTAAAAATCTTGACTTTTTTACTGTTGATGTGCTACTGTTGATGTTTCATACTGTTGATCTTAACTGCTGAAATCCGATGATATTGGGTTACAAATATTCATATTACACAAAACCCACCTAAAACAAAAATACATGATCTAATTACATGACACATTTACATTGTGAAGCTGTTAAATTATCTATTTCTAACCTTGTTCTTCTCTATTTCTTTTTTCAAGTTAATATTTTGTCGCTTTAAAAGTACACCATTGTGTGAAATACTCTTTAAAATTTGTGTAACTTTAATACAATTTTTGTCCATTTGACGAATTTGACAAACAAGCTTTTTTATGCGAAGGACATATAAATCTCTGTTCCTTGTCATCCACTTTCTTAACGCGGCATTCTCTAATCCTCTTCTCATGACCACTTTTTTCTGGTTTGTACAAGTCGTCAATAATTGTTTATTTTTATTTTTAAGTTTACATAATCCTTTTGTAGCCATACTTAGCGCTGACTCTAGGGCAGAAATCTTCAAGTTTAATTCTATCAAGTCCTCACCACCAATTTTGCTTTAGTGCAAAATAAAGGTATTCATACTTAGAACGGTGTGAGTAAAATTAGTTGAATTATTATTAAAATTAGTCTCTTGAACACAAATCAAAGAACTTGCAAACGTTCATACTTACTTATATACTTATAAAATCATGGCCATATTCAGCATTTGCATTAATATTTTAAATCTACAACTTCATTTCTAATTCAGTACCTGTTGAAGGACTTAAATTAAAGTTGAAGGAGAAACTGCAACTCGAATCCGAGCTGGTGGAAAGCCCCGAACTTTCCGAGTCTAACCCTGGAACGTGGAAGCTGATTGGGACTGGGATTGGTGGACTACAAGGCGATATAAATTAATTAAATTAAATTAAACAAACCCGTCCAGTGGTTTCAAAATGTAGCTACCCACGTACAATTGGTGGAAGGGGTTGCAAAATTGTTGGGAACGGAGGATGAATACTACAAATTGAAGTAAGTTGTGTATTTTGTTATAAACTATAAAATGAGCTTTTACCTCCGAACTGGGATTGGTAGAGTATCGACGCTTTCATAGTCACTTTCTTCAAGTTGCTCTTCAAACTCCAATCCGTGGATTGTTTTACCTTGCCAACGGGCTTGGCCAGAATAAACTTTTTCTTCGTTGTTGGTTAGATTAAGGGTCCACTCTCGGTACCCAGGTAAATGATGTGCCGTAAAAAAACCATAAAGTTTCACTTCAAAGGTTTCATCTTGTTTTGGAGAGTAAAACTTTAGCATTGGGCGGTCACCAATGCCTGATGATCGGGAAATTACAGGCACAAGCTTGTAAAACCATTCTCTGCTGAATACTGCAAACGGAACAATATCTGTCTCCGTTTCCTTACAATCCTTAAACTTTTGAAACTGTAATGTTTGTTCAATTGGAGCAGGGTCAAAGTTTTGGATGAAACTGTTTGGGGCACCAAGCCCAATGGAGTGGCGTGGAGTGGACTTTAGATCAATCTGTGATCTTGTGTTCATAATTAATTGTAACACACTTGTTACCTTTGTATTCCTGACATTTGTTTTTTTGGTAATGTTCCGATTGCTCTCAGTAGTGTAATTTTTACTCTCACCCAACAGTAAAGTGCCTACACCCTATTCCTTCCTTGGGAGCGTGCGAACAATACTCAAACGGATTGCTGAATTTGGAGAGTGTGTTCTGGCTCACACTCTTTTCCTTTTTGTTACGCGATAAACGATTAACCCTTATTTCAATTAATAGCTTTCCAAAATATTTTGAATTTTTTATTCTATTCCCTAAAATCATGAGTGACATGACATTGACGACATTGAGAGATATGACATGACATGACACTGATATGACATTGACGACAGATATGACATGACGTGACATGACATGACATGACATGACAGTGACGACGGACAGAATGTTAATAAATACACTACTTAGATCCAATTGGTGCATTGTACTTTAATGATATATTTGCAATTGGCAATAGAACGCAACTTATGGACCGAAGCAAACAATGGGGAAAATTTAAAGTTATTGCAAAATGTGGAATAAACGTTTCCTCGAAAACTTTATACTACTTATATAAGTATCTATGCGATAAGTATTTCCAATTCAAATTAACCTGTCAAAAATTGTTTCTAATATTAGCAGAAACCATTTAAAAATTGTTCGCAGATTGGCAAATAAACGCAAAAATTGATGTAATACTGGTATTACATATAAATAAGGTCGTTCTGATGTTGGAATAATGTGTGGCAGCATAACAGTATCAAGAATAAATATTTGTTAAAGAAGGGACATTTCGGTAAAAATCCTAGCGAATTTACATGGAAAATAATACGGTTATTTGTACTAAACTATTGAGGTTATATTTGGGTTGATTGCTTAGTTACTGTTAAAGGAATTGGTTTCGAAGAAATTTAAGCTCTGAAGTCTTGGCACATTAGAACAGTCCGCTGGCCGGATCTCCCATTTCTGCCTGCGTAGTACATACATACACATCCAAGTCCAAAAAAATAGACAATGCGGATACTAGGATGCCGGAAGGTAAAGACACCAGGAAAGAGTAACTTGTCTTCTCAGTTATTAGAATCATTTTCCATTTGCATGGCTTTTCCCGTACAGGCGTGAGAGCTCTCACTACAACACTAAATTATCTGAATACCATGGTATCCCGTCAAAATCTACCCATTCCTCGTGGTTTGTTGACATACGTTATTCAGTCGAATGGTTTAATTACCACAATTTCCATCCCACCATCCTCTAGTTAGTTATTGTGCTTTTGTGACCCATTTATGAGGGTTTGTTGTGCCAAGGGGGAGGAAACTATAGTGCCAATTTTCCAACTCTTCCTCAATCAGTCTCGACCATGACTCAAATCCGAAAAAAGGATTTCCAAGATCCCTTCGAAAGTTATCGCAGACCATATATAACATTCGGATAAAGAACCTGACACTACTTATTAAATACTATCGGATAAAGAACCTGACACTACTTATTAAATACTATCGGACACTTTGATTATATGTCGTTATTTTTTAATGGCCTATGAAATTCTCAGAATGATAAACTAATCATGAGTCATACATTGTTATGACTACCCGTTATTACTCACCAAACGTCCTCATTCTATTATACACTAGGGGATTTTATTTCCTGGAATTTTCTGGAGACTTGTAATTAAACTCTTGTCATATCCCTCATCGAGTGCGTACCAATAACTTGCAGGAGTATAATCCATCTGAATTTCCGACCATTTGCTTATATACCTCAATCCAGCTCTAAACAAACCATTTACTTCTCCAGAATTTTACACCCCAGAATTTTCTTCATTTCCTAACTAATAACATTTGCTGCATTGTATTTTCATTTCTGTTCTTTAGAAGCAAAATGTTTTTTGAATCCCTGCTGCCGTATATAGATCTGCAACTAAGATCAGCTAATTTAATAAGGTGCACTTTATTCAAATTGGACCGAACCGCAGGGCGAATCACTTTCACCAAATCGCCAAAACTAAGAGCGTTCATCACTTTCCAGCACTTAATTACGCTAGTTTACTGTACCTGCGTGGTGTTGAAAAGTTTTTACATGTGGGAAACATTTCCCTTTCGAAAGCAGGTGGTCACCTTTGTATTCCTAACAGGACTATGGATGCTCCTCATCATGCGAATCAATGCCGACTTCCCCCCAACAAACTTGGAATTAGTCCAGCTAATTAATGGAATTACTGACTTTGAACGAAAAAGATTGCAGGGTAAATAAAGTTTGAAATTTTGTCTAAATTTCCCAATTCAAGTAAAAAATTTAAATAAACACTTAATGTAGACTTTTCCCCATCGTGGATCAATAAATTTGCCTATTTACTTGCCAAATATGACATTTTCCTTGGCCTGATTACGCCCTTTCTATTGGTAACTGTAATTGGAATAGCAAACATGAAGGACTTGTGCAATCCACCCTTTTTTGGCTTCATGCTCTTTGCCAGCAAACAACATGAAGGTTGTGCATTGCCTCTTCCTAGCCGTTTCGTCCATCTCCTGATTGTTTCTGCCGACATTGCCGTGTTGATGCCTTTATCGAGTGGTGCAGATTTACAAATAACAACATTCTTCACTCCATCCGTTTGCTTTGTTGTGGATGCACTAACAAAAATTATTCGGTGAGGTGTTTTTACATATATTGTGGCTTCATTTCGTTGCGAGGGATGACAAAGTTATTGATAAATCTTCTACAAAGCAGTCATCTCGGATTGTAATGTGTTGGGTTTTTTTGCGTTAGAATTTCTTAAAGTACCCCGCGGAGTTTGTGTTTTTAGGTTTAAATGAAATTAAAACTCAATGAGATTCGGGCTTACCATTTAAACCCGGGCTTTTACAGATCGTTCTAACCCGATATTCCCACATTACAGATTCATTGAGGAAAGCCCATGCCTTTTTGGAGCCAATCAGTACAAAATGCATCGATACCTTCAACTGTACCAAGAGCTGGAGTTGATTGTAATCCAGCTAAACTGTTGCTTCAGAAGCATCTTTGTTCCCACCCTGTTTGCAGGATTGTCCGTGTGTTTTGTAATATCTACATTCATCTGTATTCGAATGCATCAGCATTTTCATGACGTCCCAATCCTCTCAATGTTCCCACTGATTGCGGTGGACAGCTTCACCGTATTATTTCTCGTCAGCACTCTTGCATCAAGGATGTTGGTCAAATCGGACCAAGTACTTGGAAGGCTGGGAGTATTATCTTCCAATACAAATAATAAATGGCTTCGCAGAATTGTGAAATCCAAAAGGCAGTTGGCAGTTTATCTTTCGGCAAACGTTTTGGACAAGGAGAAACCATGCGTTATGTTGAATTTTTGCGTGGAGCAGATAGTCAGCTTGTTAATTGCGTCAAAATAAATAAAGTAGGTGCCATTAGATCGGTAGGTGATGTGGTAAACTTCACTTCAGATATTAAAGTTTATCATAATACACATCAACATTCTTAGCAACTAAAGGATAATAGCAATATATATGTAGTTTGTTTTGTAATAGATTGTCAATTTAAATGTTTGCATTTAGAGCAGTAGCCAACCATTGCTAGCCTACTAATAAATAGGACGCAAGTAAATTAGATTCTAATATCGGTTCAGAATTTAGAACGGATATTACAAATGTCTAATTACACCTAGTGTCCAACTAGTTCTATGTATATGCTGATAACATTTTGACATAATTATACCTTCACAAGATAAGGGTAAGTGCACCTACTATAGAATTAAGCTCTAATAGTGCAACATCCTGGACACAACATGAAACTGCTGACGTGTAGCAACGCTACGCCAGTCATTCCATGAAGGGTGAAAGACAGGACAGCAGTACTAAAATGAATTCTATTCTCGATTCAGAAATACTTTGACAAAAATTCAAAGCATCTGTATTTGCGCCATCCATATTTGTAATAAAACATTTCGACGAAAGTTTGACAATTTCTATCTGCAACATGTTATATCCCTGCATCGTACTCTTCATTTTGCAAACGATTACTGTCGTTTACTGCAACAATGTCGACGCAAATCGGAATGGATTTAATTTCAAGAATTTCGGAGAATGTGTATTGAAAATAAAACGGTTCAGTGACGAGTTACTTTACATTACCACCACCGAGAGATTAATCCACAGCAATAATCCTCATCAACTTTTGTACACCATATTTGATTCTCATACTAATGAAAGCGATTCAGATGATGCCTTGGACCAGCGATGGGTAATGGATTTCAAATTTTATGAAACCTGCACCATCAACGTTATCATCAAATTTGGAGTTGAGGACAACGAGAGACGAATCAACCATCAGTACTTTGAATCGCGCGACACACACAGGGGCCATCCATTTAATACATTCATCATCATTACAACCTCCTTACACAGAAATTGGTACTCTTATCAGGATTATCAGCACAATTCTAATATTTTCTTTGCTTTTCTTAATCCAAACATATATCCCCGTCTACAATTATCCAGCTTGTTCATGTTTTGTCCATACTGCAAACAAAAACTTATGAAAATCGAAAAAGAATCAAAAATCTGGCCCGATCTTCGTAAAGCCTGGACGCGAGTTATCGTTGTTGAAGCACCGTTAGAATCTCAATATCCTTTACCCTGCAGCAAAGGGATGTACCAAACAGGAAGTCTGCATTGTTCTCCAGAAGCCAGGGCTACATCAACTTTGAGCTATTTGGCAAATATCACATTTGTCCTAATAGATTTTGTTAATTTCAGATACGCTTTTCACGGTCACTACTTGTCTAATTTGGTGTATCCGTTTTACACCTACCGTGCCATCAACACCCTTATCCATTCACTGCTAACGATTAATGGTCACGATCTGTTGTATTGTAATTTCGAGTTAAAAACAGAAAAAATCTCACTGGAAGCCTGGACATCTGCATTTCAGTATTCAGTTTGGATTACCTTAATAGCTACAATTTTCGCAATATTCTTAGCCTTTGTTCTAATGAACTTTATTAACGACATGATTTGTGGTGAGGAACCGCAGAAGCGTTACATTGAAAGCTTTAAAATATTTGTCAAATGTTTCGCAACCCTGGTCTCAAATGGTAGATACGAGTCTATTACACCGAGTCTGTTTGAACGATATATTTTGCAACCAATTATAGTCACCAGCACAATCCTATTTGCCTATTACGAGTTTTTCATCACGTCCGACATAATTGCGCCAGAGATTTACAAGCCATACTCATCATATCAAGACCTTCTTTCAAATGGGTTTAAAATCATGTACATAAAACCACCACCCGGCGGTGATTCCATTCGAAAGGACATTTTGATGGATTTTAGAATCAAGAAAATCAACCCAATTTTTGAGAATTCGCTACTGCAAGTCGAATCCCAGTTCGCTGGTTTGCTACAATTTTCTCCAGGTAATCCTAAACTGTCGCTAATTTTTCACCCCTCCAATATGTTGTATTTTACCAAACTTGTTCATGTAGCCCTACTAAAATCAAAGTACAAATGTTACGGCACCCTAAATATTGGTGGGTTGAAACATTACTACCACATTGTTAATGGTCCCGGTATTTTCCAAACGTTCAAAAATATTTTGACTCAATTTAATGAAGCTGGGTTTATGCAATTGTGGCAAAAGTGGAAACATTTCCAACACGTTCTATTGACCAAACAGTTTGACTGGATGTCGAAAAACGAAGAAACAAGTCCTTACATTTCATTTAGAAATTTAATTTCTCTCCTTCTCATCTGCTCAAGCTGTGCATTGCTTTCCCTATTTGCTTTTGCGATGGAAATTAGGCTACGAAAAGGGAATACATTTTCAGATTTGGTTTCCATAGTAATTAAGCAGCTTAAAGCTATGCGGGAAAAAATGTATTCTTATCTTTGCCAAAGTCCAGCCTTCAAGAAACAAACAAATCAAATAAATGTATTGTCTAATTCACAAAATATGTGAGTTTTTAGTTTACTCTTTCCTAATTTAATTTAATTTAATTTAATTTACTAATTTAGTAATTTAGTAAATTTAATTTAATTTACTAAAATATGTAAGAAATAACAGAATCTTTCCGAAGGTGGAGAAAATATCGATAATTGTACCCTCGCTGTCAATTAAAACAATCAAAACATTTGTACATTGAAAAATGCCATATGTATCTGGAAACTATAGGATTAGCCAACTTTGGATTACAAAATAAACTCGTAAATTTTAGTATTTTTAGTGGTGTTAATGTAGTCGTATAGTAACTTGAATCTATATAAACCAATTTTTAGTTGCATATATTACACTACATTTATATATATTTCAATGTAATAAAATCAAATATTAAATATAATTAATGCATCAAGTATCTGAATGATTTTTTACCTGATTAAAGAAAATATTCTAATCAAACACATGCACAAGTAATTAATTTTCTGTGGTACTTGCAGATGATGAAAGTGAAAGCTTATTTTAGTACAATATTGTGCCTGCCGGTTGATATTGCTCATTTGTGTAATTGCAGGCAATGTGGAACTTGCGGTATTGATTGTATCACATAGAGTACATAATCCCAAAAAGCTACCTTCATATCCGGTTTACACAAAAGATCGCGGTATTGATATCGTAGTCATGACAATCCTAACCGAAAACAAACATTTCGGTGCAACAATTTCAAAATCGGACGGGTCGTAGTAATGAATTTATGGCCAAACCAGAATTATCGAGTATTCTCATAAGAAATGAGGGAAAATGTGTTCAGGTCATATGATGTGTTTTTCACAATAATGATAAACACTGAGGTTTATTTAAGATAACTTTTTATATTCTCATCGCACATCAATTGGCTTGGTACTATCGTGCTCGTAATTGAAAACCATGTAAAATGACGTCGTTGCGACCGACAGTAATTCTGGCATCACCATAACATCTAAATTTTACCCTAATTCACTAAATACTCATCATTTGCCACACGTAGCTCGCAATAAATTTATGTATTTGCTTCTTTGATTGATTAATAACATTGATGTTTTTTGCACTTTTTCCAGTTCTATGGCCTTAAAGGCGGTGAATGTCTAATAATTTTATAGTTTACATTAACAACCCAGCCTGTATCAATGCAAGATTGCCACAGAACTAATGATGACGAGTTACCAAAATAGTCACCCATTGGTTATAAAGGTGACAGGAGGACTAACTAGGTGCACTACTGAGGTGTCAGTCGAATTGGGCATCCCCATTATATGCATTGGACGTAGTGTTTAATACCAGTCCTTCATTGTAATAGTATTTCCGTGTAAAAATCACTTTTGAGCAATTTGTGGCCTTTAACCTGAACCCAACATGAACATTTTTCCGTTGGGTGAAGAGCCGATTATATAAGGAACGGAAAAGGTTTTTTTTATATTCCACGCTTTTTCCCTTCTCGTCCCAACTCTTTCACTCATACTCATATAGCCCCCTTACACCCAAAGGAAAAACGGTCATTTCGAGTTCAAGAAAATGGTCACAACTTGCTCAAAAGGGATTTTTACATGGAAATTTCATCACAATAAAAGACTACTATTAAATTCAGTGTTGAATGCATATAATGGAAATGTCCAACTCAAACGGCACCTAAATAGTGTACCTATAATACGTGAAGTTGGCCTACTGCGTCCGCTTCGTTATTCATATTTACAACTAAGTAGTTTAGTTAATTTCTTGACTAAGATAAATAGGCAGATTGTATTCATCTATAAAATACTTGACGGCTCTTGCTTTTGGGTTTGAAATCTAATTGAAACACAAGACATGCTTAAAAATACAGATTCATAAAGAACATACAAAGTATTCCTTAATATTCATACCTGGACACCAACAATGTCACACTTGAACCCCTCCAGTTGCTTCATTCTTTGGAACATTTGTTGTACACGAACGGCATCAATCACATCATTGTCGTTTTCCATATGACTACATGCCGGATCGTAACGTATCCTTAACTTTTTTAACCCTAATAAATAAATAAATTGCAAATTAGACAGAAAAGGTCCCATGAATGGGTAATACATATCACTGTATTACCTTCTAAAGGCAGAGATGCAAGTGCCATCACCACCCTTGCAATACTGCATCGATTTGCCACAATTACTTCCAACCTTTCAAGACTCCACGGGTTAGAAAAGCTTGCAAAAAGTGAGTCGAGATATGGCATTCTACCAATGGGAGCAGATTTTGTGTGCAGCGTTAAATTCTTTACATTGGGGAACATTAGTTTCACCTTTTCGACCGTGTTCAAATTACTGGTCCCAATTAGTGTCAAATTTCGTACAGATGGCATTGGACAGATGGATGGAATTCAATCAATAACAGATACCAGGGTGACTTCGTCAAAGAAAGCCTTTAAAGTAATACTTTCCAATTTCGGTAGTTGCGTGGGGTTTAAAAATGTGGACACGTCAAATACATCAATGGCCAAAATCCGTAAAATTGTCAACTCATTTAAAACTGGAAGTACAAAAGTGTTTGAGAGAGGATAAAGCACTCGATTAAGACGTACTGGGTTGATTTCCCAATCAAATAATTGATTATCGAGAGTCAATTCTTCCAAAGAATCCTTAACCTAGAGAAATACGTATAATGTAGCCAAATAACATTTAAAACAACAATTTTTAGCCCGAGCCAGGGCTTATGTGATCACCATGACCGTCAGTCTGTCTGAGTACACGATAACTCAAGAACGCGTTATCGGTTCGAGTTGAAATTTTGCACACGTGTACTACGTACAAAGTTAGGAATCAAATTCGAAGATGAGCCAAATCCGTCCATAGGGGGACCGGTGGGGATTTAACCCACATTGGTTTTGTTCCGCACCAAAATAAACGTCATCAAAAATTTGTGTTTTTCCTCTTTTTTCTGCATTTGTGCAGCGAACAAAAAAGACTTTTCCCCTCGTTTATTCTGCACCAAAAAAAGTCCTGAAACATTTTGTTACTACACATTATGCACACTGGCTCGGGCTAAATCAAGTTGCACTGTAAGTTATTTTATTTAGACGTATACCTGGTCCAACATTCTGTTGACGCATTGCATATCAAAATTTTCATCAATTTGAGCAATACGTTGGAGCTTGTGAGTAGAGACGATAATCCCAAGCCTCTTGAGGGAACTCAAATTTGGAAAATAATTATCTTTTATCCAAACTTCTTCCAAGTTCTGAGCCGAAATGATCCATCTTTGCACAATGGGAAGGAAAGGTCTTTTACGTTGGTCTTGTTCTTTGATTTCCTTATTTACACCAAATTTGATACACTTTAAACTTGCAAAATGTCGAAACGCAACAAAACCAATAGTTTCTAAATCTCCTCCACGACCTCCACTTTCAACTTCTTCAATCAGAGAAATATTTTCCAGCACGGGAAATTGGAATGTTTGTAACATTTCCACCAAATCAGACGCAAAAACTGAACCCCCTTGTATATGAAGATGTGTGATAATTTTGTGATATTTCTCAAAGAAATTGTTGATTCCAGTCCTTTGTTCAATTAGTGGTGATATTTTTCGCAATAATCCTGGTTGGAAACACACGCGCTTTGCCAATCTTGGATTAAGCTCCATAGATGGAATAATGGCCACTTCGGAATAATTTAAGGGTAAGGTGCATATTGTGAAATATATGTTTCTTCCTGCCAGTATTGGGGTCATAATTTCATTCAATCTACGACACTGTAATCGACAGGCCATTAATTCCTTTGCGGATAGGTACGATCCAACGCATTCCATAATCTAGAATTAGTTAGAAGGACAAATTAATACTTGTGCGGATTCAATTAAAATGTGGCATGGCAATATTGCACAAATTTACAGGGTTGGCATTAAATATAATTTGTATGAAAAAATATTCTTTAGATACTTTTATACGGAACTTGTAAAGATTTTGAATTGGAATTACAGATTTTACCCGCAATGATTAATCCAGATTATCCGCAGTTAATCCTACAACTTCGTAATCTCCATTTTAATATTTTTAAATTAAATTTATATGCCCGAAATAAATTCTAATTGCGATATTGATTAATCCCAAAATCCTTGCAAATAACGCTTCGAAAGTCTGGCAACCCAGCTATCTACTTACATTTAATATATTTTCTGTCAAAAATACAATATCGACGTGTACATTTTAGTCTATTAAACTCTGTTAATAGTTATTTATTTTTGAATTTAATTTTATCTACCAAGGTTTAAATATCTTGCTTTATTTTACCACAATTAATTAAAAACCACTTTATAAAAAAGTTACCAGATCGTTGTAGAAAACAGATTCCATTTTTACGCCTTCCTTCCTCTTCCTAACTTTCCTTGTATGATATTTTGATATACTTCCTCCTAGAACTGTGCAAAATTGATTATTTCCATTGTATTAATTTATGACAACTTTTACTACACCTTTGTAATAATTATTGCAAACAAACATGCATAATTATTTTTATACCTGATGAGATCCAGGCCAGACTGGAGAATCCACATTTAATGTAAACAGCAACTGGATGGGAAAAGTAGTTGCGTGTGTTGAAAATATAAAGTTAGCATAGCATAGACCACTATAATACAAGTGGTCAGTATTTCCATTGCTTTAATGTGATTTATTATTATAGTCAACCCAACCGGTCTCTCTGGCTGAGCTTGAGGCAGGGTATGGCATAGTCATAACACGATATGAGATACAATGGAAACAATGGTGACCCATAGTCATTGCATGAAATATTATATGGTGTGTCGTTGTATGATTATATACTCTAGTTTTTTTGGTAGTATGGGGCAAATCATCACCCAGAATGCACATGGTATAATATGGTTCATGGATAAGATTGGTTCAAAGTGAAAATCATATATATTCCAATGTAGTAGCTACATCTGATTGAAGCACAAGGCATACATACTTGAAAATACAGATTGATGGAGAACATATTATTTACTATCCATACCTGAACGCCAACAATGTCAAACTGAAACTGGTCCAGTTGCTTCATTCTTGACAACTTTTGTTGGACTAGAACATTTCCAATTACAAGATGAATATCACCATCGTCCTCCCTATGACTACCGGCCGGTTCGTAACGTATCACTAACTTTTTTAACCCTAATAAATAAATACGTTTCATATCACACGAAAACTTCAACAAAATCAATTTAATATATTTGTTTTTGGTAATATTATCTATTACCTTCTGAAGTTAGAGATGCAAGTGCCATTACCACGTTTGTAATACTGCATCGGTTTCTCACAATTACTTGTAACCTTTCAAGATTCCACGGATTGGAAAGGCTTGCGAAAATTGAATCGAGATCAGCATTTACAGTAGGGTGTGGCATTCTACCAATGGCAGCGGATTTTGTTTGAAGCGATAAATTCTTTACGTTGGGGAACATTAATTTCGCCATTTCAATATTGTTTATGTTACTAGTTCCAACTAGCGTTAAATTTCGAACCGATGGCATTGGACATATAGTTGGAATCGAATCAATCAAAGATTCCAAATTGTCTTCAGCAAAGAAAGTCTTAAGGGTAATGCTTTCCAAACTCGGTAGGTACGTAGGGCTTAAAAATGTGGACACATCAAATACATCAATGGCCAAAATCCGTAAAATTTTCAACTCATTTAAAACTGGAAGCACGAAAGTGTTTGAAAGAGGATATCTCAACCCATCACGAGGTACTTGGCTGATATTCCATCCAATCAATTGATTATCGAGAGTCAATTCTTCCAAAGAATTTTTAACCTGAAAAATAAAATGGAATAAAATAAAATGTAAAACCAAACCATTTTTTAGCAATTACCCGATCCAACCTTGCGTTGACACATTGCATATCAAACTTTTCATCAATTTGGGGAATACGGTTGTATTTGTGACTAGAGACAGTAATCCCAAGCCTCTTAATATTGCAACCGAAATATTGCAAATAATTATCTGCTATCCAAACTTCTTCCAAGTTCGGAGCTTGCATAAACCATCTATCGAGAATTGGAAGGAAAGGTCTTTTACATTGGTCTTCGGTTTTGACCTCCCTATTGAGTCCAAATTTGATACATTTCAAATTTTCAAAATATCGAAGCGCGACAAAACCAATCGCTTCAAGATTTCCACCACGCCCTCCACCTTCAGCCTCTTCCAATAGAGAAATCCCTGTTAGTACTGGAAATTGAAATGTTTGTAACATTTCCGCCAAATCAGACGCAAAAATTGAACTCGCATGTATATCAAGATTAGTAATAATTTTGTGATATTTCATAAAGAAATTATTGATGCTTGTAGTCCTTCGTTCTGGTAGTGGTGATATATTCCGCAACAACCCTGGTTGGAAACGAACCCGCTTTGCCAATCTTGCATCAAGCTCCATGGATGGAATAATGGCCACCTCGGAATAACTTAATGGTAAGGTACATATTGTGAAGACTATGTTTCTTCGTGCCAGTATTGGGGTCATGATGTCATTTAACCTCCGACACTGTTCCCGACAGGCCATTATGTCCTTTGCGGGTAGGTAGGACGCAACGCATTCCATAATCTAAATTAAATTAAAGGACAAATCAGTACTTGTGCAGATACTCAATTAAACTACCGTGGCAGGGCAACATTTCAAATAAATGATATTTACAGCGTTGGCATTAAATGAAAAATAATCTTTGGGTACTTTCTTAACGCACTTGAAAAGATTTTTTGGGTCGGAAAATTACAGATTTGCTCGCAATTATTAATCCAGATTAACCACAGCTAATAATCCTACAAGTAATTCGTTATCTTAACCTGAAAAATTTAAAATTCAAGTTGTATACCGCAAATAAATTCTAATTGCGATATTGACCATCAATTTACATTTAATATATTTTCTTCCAAAAATACAATATCAATGTGTACTTTTTATTCTAATAAACGCATTTATTTTTAAATCCACTGAGATTTAAATTTAACATATTCTTCTGCACGTTACCACAACTAAATAAAAAACGCTTTATAAAAAAATTACTAATTACCAGATCGTTGTAGAAAACAGACTCCATTTTTAAGGCTTCTTCTTCCCTTAATACATAATTCTCTTTTCTTGAAACGAATTTTATCACAATCCTAAGCAAAATTTGATTATTTCCAGTATATGCAATTTATGCCCAAGTTTTAATAGACCTTTGAAATAATTATTGTAAAGAAACAGCATATACTAGATGAAATCCAGACCAGGTCAGACTGGAGAACAACATTTAATGTAAACACCAAGTAGATGAAAAGAGTACTTGCAGATGTTGAAATGAAAGTTAAGCAGCATAGACAACTAATGCACGTGGTCAGTATACCAATGCTTTAATGTTATTTATGTATAGTCAACCCAACCGGTCTCTCTGGCTGAGGTTGAGTGAGGCAGAGTATGGCATATAGTCCATTACATGCGATACAAAGGAACAAAGGTGAGCCATATGTATGTAGTCATTGCATGAAATATTTGGTGCGTCTGTTGTCGGAATATCTCATGTTATGGAGCAAGTAATCACCAGAGTCCTCATGGTATGGTTCGATCGGTGCAAAGTGAAGATGATAAATATTCCAAGAGTTTAATTGATTAGCTAATAACTTAATAGTTTAATCGATATAGGATTACATGCTAATAAGCTGTGTCAACAAGTGGAAAAAGGCAGGAATTTATTCTTATTAATAAAAGAATTGTGAAATTTCAAACTAAACCCTTGAATTATTCGTGCCTGCCACTAGAATGTGAATTGATTGCATTATGAATGTTTTATCTAGCCGCAAATTTTATACATATAACGTAATTTATCACGTAATCTACTTTCTGCGCAAGTTCTTTTGAATATAGCTGAATCCAACAATTATATTATATATTTAATGACCCACGGGCATTAGTGGATCTGAATGTGGAAAGCAATTAGCGTTTCAAGTACGCCTTAATTAGGTTTAAAGCTTCTGGTATGGGATAAGAATTATGCAGGTATTAATTATGCAGGTAGGGACAAATCGACAGTGCAATTATTCGGATCATTTCCACTGCCTTTTCTTATCAGTTTTTTCAGGATGTGTAATTTAAAGTTAACAATAGAATGACAACATGAAGATTAATTCATCCTCATTCCTGTGAGAAAGTGTCCAAACATTTCAGCAGCGTCAGGCATCACTGATATGAAATTGAAACAAAATATGAATTGAATTACAACACACATTCCGATTGCAAAGCCCTTACAAATTAACTCGACTTAAGTATGAGTTTTTTTCAGATAACTGCCATTACTCTTCAGCTCATTTAATTATAAGACTGACCTGTTGATGTCATTACAATTCATAAGAGGTCAACAGTCATGAACATGACAATCTTCATCGAAGATTTGTTGAACATAAATGTGATCATTTAAAGACAACTAAAGACAACCGAAAGTCCTTTAATTCATTTTTACAACTTGCAAATTCAATTAAACTGTCCTTTTACTTGGCAATATTTTGCGAAAACCCAACTCTTGATAATTTCAATCCCTTTTCATTCTTTAATCCTCACCAATTCAGTTGCCCAACT
>JAQIWQ010000448.1:0-16757 GCA_034695825.1 Folsomia inoculata
TTCAAGTTAATATGCTTCAAAATTTGATATGCTTCAATTCAATATGCTTCGAGATTTGATATGCTTCTGCTTTAAATAAATATGTTTATATTTTTGATATGCTTCTGCTTTAAATCAATATGCTTATATTTTTTGATATGCTTCTGCTTCAAGTTAATATGCTTCAAAATTTGATATGCTTCAATTCAATATGCTTCGAGATTTGATATGCTTCTGCTTTAAATTAATATGCTTCAAAATTTGAATGTATTAGAATGGTCATTGTGAGCTCCTGCATGCATATAAATGCATAATAATGTCTATTGTGAGCTACTACATGAATATGAATATATGAGAATGGTCATTCTGAGCTCCTGCATGCATTCCAATTAAAATAAATGTCCATTGTGAACTCGTGTATGAATATAAATACATAATAATGTCCATTGTGAGCTCTTGTAAGCATATAAATGTATAAAAATGGCCATTGTGACCTCCTGCAGGACCGACAATAAAATAAATGGTCATTGTGAGCTCCTGCATGCATATAAATGTAAAACAATGGCCATTGTGAGCTCCTGCAGTAACATCCATGAGAATAAGTGGCCATTGTTAGCTCCTCCATGAAAAGCAATGGAAATAAACCGTCATTGTGAGCTCCTGCCGGAATGACAATAAAAATAAACCATGAGTGTGAGCTCCTGCATGGCTAGGCTTGCATAAAAATAGTCATTATGAGCTCCTACATGAATATAAATGGATAAAAGTAGCTATTGTGAGCCCCTTCATGTACGATAATGAAAATTAATGGACATTGTGAACTCCTGCATATATATAAATACACAAAAGTATGATATGTTTTGAGATTTGATATGCTTCGAGCTTTGATATGCTTCGACATCCGCTTAGATATGTTTCAAAATTGGATATGCTTGGAAATATGACATACTTCGACTTTTGATATGCTTCTACTTCAAACGAAAGGCTTCGACATTCTGATATGCTTTTGCTTCAAACGAGTATGATTCAAGATTTAGATATGCTTCTGCTTCGACTAAATATGATTTCAACATGATATGATTCGACTTGATATGCTTCTACTTCAAATCAATATACTTCGAAAAATAATATGCTTCGGTTTCAAACCAATATGCTTATAACTATGACATCCCTCGAAATTTGATATGCTTCTGCTTCAAATCGATAGGCTTCGAAAAACAATATGCTTGTGCTTCAAATAAATATGCTTCGAAAAATGAGATGCTTCGACTTTTTGTATGCTTCTGCTTCAAATCAATATGCTTCGAGATTTGATATGCTTCGACTTTTGATATGCTTCTGATTCAAAGTAATATGCTTCGAGATTTTATATGCATCGATTGTACTTCAATATGCTGCTAAATATAAAGTGCTTCAAAAGTGGATATGCTTCGACATTTGATATGCTTCTGTTTCACCTCAATATGCCTCAACAGTAGATATTCAGATGTTTAATCTCAATATGCTTCTACATTTGATATGCTTCGACATTTGATATGCTTCGACACTTGATATGCTTCTGCTTCGGATAATAAGAAAGTAGCATAATCCACAAAATTATAATATGCTTCTGCTTCGTCACTTAGTATGATTCAAAAATTATCAGTATGCTTCTGCTTCGTGACTTAATATGCTCCAAAAACTTCAACTAAAACGTTGCATGACATGTATCTATAGATAAATGTAAACAATTCCCAACCAGCCTCTATGTCTTCTAATGCAACATGATCTCACAAAAATCAAATATGCTTCTGATTCTAAAAATTTGTATGGAGAAAAGAGGATACCCAAATGTTAAAACCACAAACCGTATCACCCAGCTGTAACACTCACACTGTAGCACCTCATAAATTGGGCGGATCGTGTCCTAAAAGGGGGCGGATCGTATCTTCCTGCGATTAAAACCTAACCTCCCCCGTTTAATCATATCAAACAAAGGATTAACCAGAAGTGATACAATGCATGTAGCACGGGAGTTTGACACAGTGTGGATGTAACATTGGGCATCCTCTGCCTTATTCCAGCCAAAAATTGTGATAAGCTTCTGCTACGACCTAAGAAATACATACAAAATAGCCATTGTGAGCTCCTACATAAACAACATGAAAAACAAATGGCCATTGTGAGCTCCAACGTGCATAAGAATGGAAATAAATAGCCATTGTGAGCTCATGCATGCATATAAATGTATAACAAACAGCCATTGTGACCTCCTGCCTGCAGGACAATTACAATGAACCATCATTGTGAGCTCCTTAATGCAGGGCAATGAAAATAACACATCATTGTGAGCTCCTGCATGAAGGACAATGACAAAAAACCGTCATTGTGAGCTCTTGCTTGAAGGACAATGCCAAAAAACCGTCATTGTGAGCTCTTGCTTGAAGGACAATGCCAAAAAACCGTCATTGTGAGCTCCTCCATTCATATAAATGCCAAAAATCAGTCATTGTGAGCTCCTGCATGAAGGACATTCAAAATCAACCATAGTTGTGTGCTCCCTAACATTCATTGTGAGCTCCTGCCTTTAGGATAACGTAAATAAATGGCAAATGTAACCTGCCGCAACCATAAAAAGCATAACAATAACAATTATGAGCTCCTTATTGTACAAAAAATGAAAATAATGGACATCGTTAGTTCCACAATGTACAAGAACGAAAATAAATAAACACTGTGACATATAAACCATAAAACTAAATGGGAAAGAGTATGAATACATGTCTTACCGAAATTAGGATTGAATAGAAACTCGAAAATTAACGTAAACTGAAGGAAGTCCGGAGGAGATAGAAGAATTGGCGTAAAATGAAGGTATTCTGGAGGAGATGGAAAAATTGACGTAAACTGAAAATATTTTGGAGGAGATGAAAAGTTTGACGTGAACTGAAGGTTGGGATGATGAGGACTGCAGACTGTTTAATTTAATGAGTGTGAAACCTAAAAATAAATAATTATCTTCAAACAACTGAAAGGAAAGGATTGACATAAATAAATTGTATAAAAATTCGAAAAAAACTTACAAGTCCACGAAAACTCCAGTATTTCAACTTGAGCAGAATAAAATCTGATCAAAATTGTTTAACTAAAGCAAATTCAGAAGACTTTTAATTAGTTTTTGAAAATCAAACAATGAGGGTGGAGTTGAAAAAATTGACGTGAACTGGGCTGGGAGTAAAGTAGAAATGAAGGCAGATGCTTGAATGAAGGTCTGCTACTGTTGGTATGACTGAGTGTGTATATCCCAACATGCTAATGGTATGGTGATGGTGCACATTAAGACAAAACGTTCACATTACCATTATGCTGGTAATGTGAAGTTGGTGAGATGGTGAATGTTGTTTGATTGCGCTAGTGCGGATAAACAAAGAAAATTGCATACAACTGAAATAAATTGCATTTGCATGAATTCACAAATATAATAGAAATTTTTATTTTGTTTTAGCTAATGACTGCTAATTATGAGCTGACAATCAAATGGAAATATTATCATAAACTATAACGTCAGCTATACAACGCATCTCAACTAATAAATCATACAAATATCAACCAAAATCAGTCCACGCAAATTGTATAATATTAAACAGAATGCCATATAATAACATGAAATAATTAAATGAATAGAAATCCAAATAATATACCAGATAGTTGACATCAAATAATAATAATAAACAACATTTCAATCATCATAAAGATCAGTCAAAGATTTGGGAACTCTAGTAGCGTTTGGAAAAAGTTGGGCAACTCGTTCTAAAACATGAGTCCCCCACACCTGATGAACTAAATTCTCGAAAAACAGCAGTGTCTTAATACGAACTATCTTCATGGTCAATGACTTGTATCGAATGTCGTCTACGTCAACAACCGGAACGAAAGCTTCGACGAAACTCTTTACAGCTCGACCATAACCAATGATAGAGCTGCTAAGATCCAGCTCCTCCAACATAGGAAAATCCAACCGATATGAAATACTTGCCCCAGAAAATACCCAGTTGATAATCCCGTTAAGTTGAGAATCTAAATAAAGGTTAATAAAAAAAACTTCAATGAATTCGAAACAAACTAATAGAAAGCAAAATAAATTGTAATTACTGTGAAGACTGCCAACGCAAAGGCGAAGCCGTTTCAAGTTTCCGAATCGTGGAAAGTTGAAGGTCAAGTCCGTTAGCTGCCGTCTTGCATAGTACCCAGCCAAGAATACCGATTCTAACGAATCTTGACATTTTTCCAACAATGTCGTTATTGCGTTCAATATACCGGCAGACATAACAAAGTGTTTGATTGAAATGTCTCTTATACTGGGCCCTAGATACGTGCTCAAATTTATCAAAACAACCGCATCCAATCTTTCATTATGGAAACGTCCAATCTCCAACACATTGAGATTCGCAAAAAGTGAAATTTGAGCATAATGCACTAGTGCAAATGCATAGTCAGTTTCATAGAAATTCCCGAGCTTCAAGTCAAGGGTTACAGTATTCGGGAACATGTTAAGGACATCAAAAATTACAGCCCTGCGTCCAGTAGCAGCTACATTTTCTTGCACACAAAACAGTGAAAGCTTGTTGACACTTGCTACTGATTGACTCAAAATAATTGGACTTTCGAAATATTGCGCTGAAATGTCTAATTCCAGCTCCAATTCAGTCAATGAATGGAGAGATTTACAAATATTCTCAAAAACGTTTAAATCTCTTTGCTCATGAAGCATCATATTGAGATTCAAATAATGAATTTGATCACTAAATTCAGTAAGGAATTTACAAACATCATCCATTAGACGATACGCAATACATTCCCTCAAATCAACTTGAACGCTTTCAATAGAAAATTTTCTCATAATTTGTGTTTTCAAAAGCAACTCATTTTTCCATTGTTGTAATGTGGAAGGCGGTGGTAAGAATGATCCAACTGGAGGACAAACACTAACAAGACATCCTTTTGGCATGAGTGCTGAAATCATATTGTTCCATTCTACGTTAACTAATCGCAACGCCTTCAGATCCCACATATCAAAGTGCTGAACAATATTCGAAATGACCTGAGAAATTAACAAAACAACACTTACATTTCCTATTCTATACGAATAAAATACCATTACTGATGTAAAATATTACCACAAAATTTCGTAGTGCGCTTTCAGCAGGATTCGTAGGATCCACGTCCATACGCATGCTGCCACAAACCTCAACCTCTTGCATGCTGTACTTTTTGCAATTAATCTGTTAAAAAAAGTTTGAAATTCACTATTTATTGAGTTTCATATTAAATCTTAACGTAAACTATACCGTAATCATGAAAACAAAGCATTTAGAATCACTGAGATTACACCGTGGATCCAAATGTGACAGTCCAATGCTTATAATATCTCCATCCTTAAGTTCCATCTTTTTGAACGTCTCCAACCTTACTCCATTTAGATAAGTACCGTATCGACTCTGCAAAATTACCAAAGTTGATACAAGTTTACGTTAACTAATTTCATAAACGAATAGAACAATTTTTACCGATTGATCCTGAATCTGGATAGCTGTTCCATAAGGAGTAATCAGAAAGTGTGGAATAGAGATACGACATAAATCCTTTATTTCCAAGTCATCCATAATATCATCATCAATGACTGCAAGCGTGTTCATCAACGACATTCCTTCAGATATAGGTTTGTCCTTACAATGTATCAGACAATACTGGAATATTAAATAACTAAATACAATACAATGCAGGTAAAAAATAAAACTGCATAACGATTTCAAATTGTCCGCATGCATATCAACAATATCCCAAAGCCTAGTCAGTCTCATGAAAGCAGATAACAATCCTCAGGGCCAACGGGTTAGGCTAAAGCCTAACCCGGCTGCCTCCTCGGTCGCTTCGCGACCTCCGTCGGCAATTAGATTGTAGGAGTATTAAATCCTAGGTCAGTCGTTTCGAGCATCTAAAATAACCTAACCTTTTTGAAATGACTGCCATTATTGGAAACAATATTAAGAACAAGATGACAAACCAATAAACCAACCAGCAAGTAGCGAACAGTCAAAAAATTATTAAACTCCTACTTATCGTTGCATCCTGGTAAAGTTCCCGACGAATGTCATGCTTTGCAGAGAATTTATGACCTTCATTCACACCATCGTCTACATCAATATGTCCTTCACAAGGAATAGTGTGAACTCTGGTAATGATGACCTTAGAAGACGAGATAAGATACTGATCAACCGATCCTATTTCGTTCTGTAAATGCTCAGCCATTATTACACGTATTTGAGAAACAGACTTCAACAGTTATAAGGAATGATGCAGTATAATTTAACAGAAACTTTGTAAAGTCGGAATAAGTTAAAAAATATAAAAAGTTAAGGCGAACTGAAGGATCGTGTGGACTGATAGAAGATATGAACTGAATTACGTCTTCCCTAAAGGCTCAACTGCGTCTCATCTGAGTCTATTTCGTTGTCAAAACGTGTACAATCATGTACTTTGCTGAATGCATAGACATGTACAAAGTGATATCGATTATTTATACAATATGCCGTGACTATGCAAAAAGGTAATTTTCATGAGACACAAAGAATATCAAACACAAAAGTTTACGTGAAATTAATGAATTGATATGATCCACTAAATAATAACATGAAAAATTTATTTAATCAAATTTTATTATTGTAGCGTATAAAGATGAAATAATAAATTTATTAAAATACTAAAATTTGCAGTGCGTCAATCACAACATGCATTCGAACACAACAATTCCAATATTTTTAAATAGTTGAATTAAAATCATTTCAAGTAATACAATAAAAGTTTACGTTAATTCTTCTATAAAACTGCCGAACCAGTAGGCGATGCTTCAATAATGTCAACCTCCTTCCGAACTAGAATAGAATAAAAAAAAACGTTGTTCAGAAACTCAATAAATTCATAATTCATTCACAATATCTCATAAAAAAGCATACCTGTAATTGTCATTAGTTTGTTTTGTATGGGTACAGGATTTCCAAACTGATTCATTATGATGGGATTTCCATATTTATCCAAAGGATAAATAATTTCCCCCGATGATGGCGATTTAATTTTGCGTTTAGCAGGGGTTGCTCCCTCAGATTTTGGCGTATAGGATTTTTTCGGTCGCTTGAAAGATGATTGTTCATCAGATTTATTTGTTGCAGACCGTTTGAGGTTTTTATCAGCAGCCGGTTTCACAGATTTCGATTTGGATGGCGTCTTAGTATGTTTAGCAGATACTGATTTCCTAGTTGTGTTGACTAAAACATCCACTGGTTGGTTTGTCAAATTCTTTATCGACATCGAGACATTATCCATATCGTCATCAGAACTGTACTCTTCAATTGTCCAGTCGTCTTCGACCAAATTTCCGTCATTATTGTCATCTTCTTTTGGAATTACACTGCATTTGCCTTCACTTCCTTTAGGGACATCCTTTTCATTGTCGCAATGTTTTCCGGGCATATTTTCTACACATTCGGCCTGGTTATGTGTAGTTTCATAAAGCTCATCGAAATTCCATTTCATTCCAAGTGTCTTCTTCTTCTTTGAACGATCAGTCTTATTAGTACATCTTCGCAAATGAAGGGCCATAGAATTAGATTTGACGACTGTGGAACAGTATTCACAAATTCTTAAACTACTCATTGGTGCACCTTCTGGGCGTTTATACTTCATTGGTGGAGCCTATAATAAGTATTAAAATAACAACAACTTAATTTAAACAATATAAAAATGTTTGACAGAAATTTCTTACCATTGTCGATAAATGCAGACGAATAAATGATGGCCAATTTTAGAACAAATTTAATGTTGACTAAAGTATACGAGCATCCAGATCAAGACTGAATTAGAAAGTGAATCAGTTTTTGTATGGAGCAGCAAAACAAGTATTGTCTTCATGACAAGGACTGAGCAACTGAACGCGTCTAAACAAGATTCAACCACATACCACTCTTGCCATCCCTAGTAGGCCACCTTTTAATTTCAGAGAATGGTCAACGTAAACTGAAGGCTTTATTTGATGCAACGATTTTCAGTTTATTATTGAATAAGTAAAGTTTGTCTAATTTGATGATGAATGAATGACCAGTTTACGTAAAATATTGGAAGCATTAAATTACACCATAAAGTAATGAAAAATGGTATTAGTTATTAAAGTTTATTTGTTCATATTGGAATTAGTTCATGTCATATAAAATATTAAAAGTTAATAAAAATCTAGCTACATTAATTGGATTGTTTGAATTGAAGAGATAGAAATGCCATCTACAACCTTCAAAATCTCTTCCTTCCATGAAGGTAAACCATCAGCGTTATGAGTCGCATGTATCTGTCGTGTTTCCTCAGAATTGTAGTAAAATCCACATAAACCGCACACATTCTCTACAGGCAGTTTTTCAGGAAAAAGATGGTCCTTGGTCAAGACACTCGTGAAATTCTTAGGTACAACTTTTCTTTCATTTCCACACATTTTACATTGCGGATCGACCACACCTTGAGCACCATGAGAAGTTGTCACCCATCTCAATTCATCCATTGTTGCTGAATCTACAAAAGCTCTTTGCATCTTGTACATTAGATCCATTCCATGAAATTTGAAGTTGGTTGTGCAGAAATTAACCCTCATCTGAAGTGGCATGGATGTAAGATTTGGAACAATTATGAGAGGTTTAGTTCTCAAATGACCTAAAAAAATAATTATGAACGATTATGCTTAAAGTTTACGTAAAATGATGAAATTGATAGATTATAATTACATACATTGCAATAGAGCTTTAAACTGATATCCAATATAGGAAGTACCAGAAATCATGGATGGATTTTTCTTCAAATGAGCCAACACCAGATTACATGCGGGGGCAAGCCAAGTTGTGAATGTTGCCATCCTTTGAGCTTTGAAAAATTTGCGAATGTTTAATCCTCCGTCTTTTGCTTCTCGGACGTAACGATTTGCTGCCTCTTCGAAAGACTCTTAAAGAATGACAAAAAACAAAACCATAATACAACTGAAAATATTCGCATCTGAAAATATTCGCATCTGAAAATATTCGCATCTGAAAATATTCGCATATATATATATATATATATATATATACAATATGCATCGGACTCACCATCAAGATTCACCGTAAAAGGAACAGAAGAAGGGACAGTAAGCTCATCCTCACCATCTTGGTAGTACATTTCTTTACAATCTGGCACTGGAATGTGATTATTCTTGTGCTTTTCACGTGCTACTGATGACAATAGACTAATGTCCTTTCCACAAGCCGGACACGTAATTTTTTGAGCAATATACAACTCTCCGGTATGATACTTTTTATAATGTGAGGTCACAATAGTATCTGCATGCATCATTGCAGGAACTCCAGGCATATTGACACACAAACAGCAAGGCATGTCAAACTGTCTCCTTTCCGTTTTCCATTGCATTTGAAATATGTTTTTTGATTTAAATTCCGGTTCCATATTCATCCCATCAGCTAAATTGTAAAATGAATGAAACCATGCCAGTTGGTCAGGTGTAGAAAAAAGTAACCCCCTTGGAGAGCAGAAGAAGGGAGAACATT
Organism: Folsomia inoculata; assembly: GCA_034695825.1. Taxonomy (NCBI): domain Eukaryota; kingdom Metazoa; phylum Arthropoda; class Collembola; order Entomobryomorpha; family Isotomidae; genus Folsomia; species Folsomia inoculata. Next base: position 9,594 of record JAQIWQ010000448.1, read on the forward strand.
CATTCATTGATGAGGGCATAGCAGGTAAACCATCATCAAAGTATTCTATGAAAACATATTCAGAAATAAAATTTGTATTCTACGTAAACTAATATAACAAAAAAATACCTTGCAAACGTTGAATAAATTGGTTTGCCATTATTTCACCCATGCAAGTAATACTCATATTTCGATCATCCAAAAGTGAATCCAACACCGTGTGCACACCAGTCTCAAGTGCTACAAGATTTACCCCCTTTTGTCCATGATAGAAATTGCCAGGAATACCACAATTAGGAACATCCAAGTTTTCAGGCACTATTAAATTGACAGTCAAATGTCAAAGAACACATTTTACGTAAGCTTGATTAAATAAACTTACCACTAAAAATAATGACATGTCTTGAGAAAACAGTTACGGGTTTCGAGTATTTATCTTTTATAGATTTCGAGTTAGAAGTTTCAGAGAAATCCTGTGTCAATGCCAAATTCCTAACCACTGGAGCAAGTGATGCTGGTTTTGATTCGGATATGTTTACCAATCTTTTTGGTCGACTACCTTGAGCAATTACTTTTTCCGATGAAGGAATGCGACTGGTAATCTCTGCGTTGATTTCAATTGGTGTAGTGTCATCAGTATCAGACAAAGTAAACTGCGACTCCAAAGAACTGCATAGAGGTAAAGGTGATACAACTCCGTCTTCCGGCATGTCATTAACAGCAAAATCATCAGAAACATTTGTAGAGATTTTCGTTTGCAGCATTTTCAGGTCGATGGGCGATAACCGTTTCTGTTGAAACATCCAAAAAGTATTAAACAATACACAACCAAGTGTCAAATATTCGGTCATATTTATATTACCATCCAACTATCATGTCCAGGCTCTGGATGGATATGGGCTGGAGAACGACCTTGTAAAAAATTCTCCCACATACGTTTGTATGCTACTTCCAGAAACGACGTAAACTGACGGACATCAAACAAGGGATAGCTCAACTTTCGAATGTTAATTTCATCCCGCAGTGTCGCTAATCTATATACAAAACAAATGCAAAAAAGTTTACGTAAAATATTTAATGTAAAGTATTATCGTACAAATTGGAAACTAACGCAAATGGATTTTGACCCAACCATATTGCTCGTTCAACATATTCGTCTTTCGTGGTAGTAACTAATACCGGAAGTTGAAGAGCATACAACAACGAACTTGTAATTCGAGTATGATAATTATTCCCTTGAAGTGTCAAGATAGGTGCACCCGACCAAAGAGCATTTAGACTTGTAATATGTACATTGCACATCCAAGTGTCAAGCATCAGATCCACAAGTAACCCCATTCTGACACGCTCTTGATTTCCGACAACAGATGAAAAAAGCAATCGGTCTTTCAATTCAGGGTCAATGATGTTGGAAATGTGATGTCGGTAATGGAGATCCGGATTAGAACAACAGAACCAGATAATTGCATTAGGAACAGCCTTTAAAATCTACGTAAAAGTGTACGCAAATTATAAAATTACTGCATTTAAAAGATTGTATAAAATACGAGTTACCATTTCCCAAGCCCTAATCATGTCCGGATCATGTATATAAAACTTTTTGAATGTGGCAAAGACGAGAGATCCATCAGGAAGGCCATAATCCTGTCTTTTAGTTACAATCAAACTCTGCATGTCATGTATCACTCGTTCATCAGTCGGAATCAAAAAAGCACCATTGTGTATAGTGTGTCCATTGTTAACGATGCATTGCATTTCTTCTTTAAACATAACCTAATAAAAGTAACAGTTGATAGTTGAAAGTTAACGTTAAGCATTTGACATTCATCAGACATACATTTAAGGAAGCGAACGTATCTATATTTTGGACCATCTCCGGAATGACGCATGATGAACTAAGCACAATTTGTTGTCCCTTTATAATTAATAATACAAAGGACACAATTACATCTCTTTCTTTTACGATAATTCTAAAAATACACAAACCTTTTCATTGCCATCAATCCTAGTACTGTACGTCACATTAGGATACATATGTTTGTGACTTCCAACGAAGCAGCAAATAGGATGATATACAAGTTTTTCAGTCATCCAGTTTTCATACTTATTCGGAACAACTCGTTCATCAACAAGTACATAGTCCATACTATGGCGTCCACTGGATCCAGGATATCCAAACATGGTTATAGACAAGGGAGCTGGACGATGGTTAATCACTGACAGAAATGTGCAATCCAACTGTCCATCCAAGCTAACAATGATATGACACTCGTCCTTTCTAATATGATTCGCCTTCTCCACATCACTCAATTTCTAATAAAGTTTACAGTAAATCCAAATTATTTTTAAAACAAACTTTAAATAGAATGTGCGTAATACATACATTTTTCAATCTAATAAATTTGCTAGATCCATCTTCAATGACTTTTCTTATCATGATATCTTCACTGTCTTCATCGAGTTCAGGATTACTAGTATCGTAACAAACCACATTGAAGCATGCTTTGTTATGAGTAGCAGGGATATCCATCATGAGATGCGATGTGCCGTGATCCATAAATGTAGAAGAAGCATAACCAACTGTTATTTTTTCTGTTTGTCGTACTAATTTCTCGTGTATACGTAAAGAAATCGGAGCCTAACAAATGTCGACAATGTTGTTATTTACCTAATATTAGAATGATTGATGTTTGAAAGTGTTTACTGACTTACAATCACAGGGTCATTGTGACGATAGAGCATTTCCACAATCAGTCGACAATCTTCACCAGAAAAGTCTGCATAAAATGGGATAAAAGCATCCAAACCAACAATATCCGTCCACGACACACGTTCTTTACTTGCATCTCGAATAACAAGTTTCTTCTAAAAAATAGCAAACACATCACAATAATATTTTATCAATTTCAATAATGATTACTTACAAATTCTTGTACAAGTTCCTTATACTCCTCAAAATCACATCTGTCCAATGTAGCCCTCAAGAAACAAAACGCTATCCCAGAATGGTCAGGAAATTTCTTCTTTAGACATAATAGAGTTGAGTAATTTTCCATATAGTTATAAAAACCATAACGCATTTCGTGACCAAATCGAACAATGCACTTCCTTTCTTCATTGGACATTTGAGGAACCTCACTATTGTCCATGATGGAAACACAAGTTCACGTAAACCAAGTAATTTTTAGTTTGTCAATAAATTAAAAGAAACAAGTTTAAAAGTTAGTTTCACATATAAAAGATTATTTAATCAGCTGTAGTAGTAAAATAGTACAATTCCAGTCAAGTAGGGTAAAAATGTTTTCGTTGGTTGAAAGATGAAGAACAGACGAAATCCCCTATCGCGACTTTTAGTCTCCTTCAAGAGAATGAGCATATTCCATGCAATAAATGCATCATCTACTAATTTAAAGTTTTGCATGGTATAGGTTCGAATAGTCTACGTAAACTCCAGTATTTAATTTGTTGTTTAATTTTCAATTAATAATGTATGCGTCGTAACGCACGAAAAACATCAAAAGTGATCTTCAAAAATTTCATGGATTTGGATAACCACACCAACGCAACAAAAGTGTATACTTTTCCTCACTAAAAATTCAAGAGGAGAGAACATTTCTTTGAGAAAAGTGCGTCAAGTTATCATCAGACATAGGAAAGCATTATTCAGACTTGTGCATCAATTTAGTCCACATCAATATAAAATTTATTCTAGACCAAATCAGATTTGACTCGTACTACGCATTATCGAAAACCAACATCAACAAATTCAAGGGGAAATGGAAGCTGAAGAAATGGAAGCTGATATGGAAGATGAGACGATCGAAGAAAAAGACACTTTGACTGTGGCAGACATTCTCAAAAAGAATTCCTCATACATTATTAACGTGGCTCGTATGAAGGCTGAACAAGACGAAAACGAATTTGCTATGCAGCTGCTTTCAGAAGGAGTCAAAAAATACCCAAACGGTGAAAAGATGCGTCTCGCGTACATCACGTTTTGCAGAGAAATGTGTTACTACACACTAGACAAATTTGACGAACTAGAAAAGTCTATGGTATGATCAGTTTACGTTAACTTGTATTTTTATTTGTACAACTGCACAATGGTGTTCAATACCACAGATGATGAACCTTCGCAACCAGCTGCATGCAAAAAAACTACACCTCAGTCTGTCTGCATTTGACGCGTTGTTCCTCCCGTTCGAAGCAGATGAAATAAGACGGATAAATCTTCTTAATGTCGAAATGATGAAACCGAAAGGAGTAAGATGATTGAGTTGATAAAATATGCATTATTTTGACTATTTTACTGATAATAAATGTTACAGAAAATCGTGGAAATCAGTCATCCTAGACCAAAATTCAATCCTCGTCGAATAATAAGATTGTGCTACATTTCATCCGGACTGCGAGACCACACAACGACTCATCTGATTCAAGGCGTTTTACGTGAACATGACAAAACAAAGTTTCATGTCACTTGCATTAGTACAGTCAACGACGAAGAACAAGATCAATTTCGTGAAAATCTCAAGTGCTTTTGTACAGATTACATCTGTATGCCTCAGGTAAATTAAAATAGTTAATGAGTGTATAATTTTAATCTAATACCAATGTATAATAATAGAACATGAACCCAAAAGAAACAGCAAATTATCTCGAGAAATTCAATTTTGACATCATCATCGACCTCATAGGACCAACGTACACTTCAGTACTTCAATCTTTCAACTACAAACCATCCCCTATAATCGTCGAATGGCTCGGTTATCCTGCAACTTCCGGTCAACAATGCATTGATTACATAATCATTGACAGACAAATTGCTCCGTGGCCACTATGCTCGTCTGCTAACGAGAAGCATTGGTTCGTTGAGCAACCTGCACACATGCCCAATTCATACTTTATTGGCGATCATATGAATATGTTTCCACATTTGAAGTACTCAACGGTCCTTATTACCAAGGTAGAAAAAATAACAACACAAAATTAAAAGCTTCATAGATAAATGAATGAATCTATAAATGAAGTCAAATGTTGTAGGATAACGTGAAATTGATTCTGAACTCTAGTCAACCAATCTCGACACGCCTGCAAAGCACTACAGAAATTGAAGCGATCAAGGTACAGTGACTAAAGTACACTAATGTATTGATGTAGGTATTAAATTTCAAAGTTTATGTAGAATATGTTGGATGATAATACCCCCAAAATTATCCTACACGGACACACAATCTACAACGGCAAGGAACTGTACGCGGAATTACCTCAAGTCGCCAAGGGACTGGATAAACTTTTGAGTGGAATTGTTGTCACATGTCGTTCTCAGTATGGAATAGGTGAAAACCAAATTGTTTACGGAAACTTTAACTATCTCAAAAAGATGACAAAGTTGTTCATGACCAATTTCGTGAAGGTAGGAGATGATTTTGAAACTTTGCGTAGAATGATGAAATTAACGGATTGTACCACGTTAAAAGGTTCTTCACGCAGTAGAAAACTCATTGTTATGGCTTGTTGAGAACCCAAAATTCGCAATCAAAAATTTAAGGGACTTTCTGGTTGAAAACGGACTCAATGAGAACAGAATATTTTCATCCCCGTACGAAATATCCAAAGAAGAACACATTCGCCGGGGAGTCATAGTGGATTTGTTTGTTGACCCCTGGGTATGCAACGGTCACACTACAAGCTTGGACGCTTTATGGAGCGGAACTCCATTGCTTACGTTAACGGGGGATACGTTTCACACCAGAGTGTCCACATCACTGTTGTATGTTCTTCGGCTTCCAGTTTTGTATGTCGCAACTCCACAAGATTTCGTTGAACGGGCGATATTTCTAGGGACCAACATACGAGCGTATGAAGCAACGATAAAAATTTACGTAAACTTTTTAACTCTATATATTTATTGTAACATTTATCTCTGTTGCAGTTTGACACGTCTAAGAGACCTGATAAACACAAGAAAACTGACTTCTCCGTTATTTGATGTTACAAATTTCGTATGGAATTTGGAATCGTTGTACGCTGTCATGTGGAGAGCATACACAAAAGGCAACATACCTGGCCACATACCTGCAGACGAGGAATGCACTGAATGGATGGTGAGAAATAGTTTCTGTGAAATTAGTAGATAAGTAAAATGAAGATTGATTCATATTGTATTGTATTGTAGAAACTGATGCCAGCGATAAATGAAATTATGGAAATCTAAACGATGCAAGTCTCTAAACTCTGTACCTGAACGTAGATAGTAATTCAACAAATCTGTAATATTGCCTGACCAAAATTTTTGTACGAATTATAAACTAAAATATGTAAGACTGCTACCGACAATAGCATTGCGAGTCGAAAATCAGGCATTTTCTGTACACAAAGTTTGATTGACGAATAATAAACTAATAAACCAATAATACCAAGACATAATTTATTCCATCAGTTTCAATAAATTTCACGCAAAAATCATCATTTAGTTCATCAATAGTAATTCATAAATAGATAATACAAACATGAAATATCTAACCCATCATAGCAGACATCGTTAACGTAAACAATAAATATATCATATAAAACCATCATCAAATAATTTAGTCAGGCAATACAAGATCTGCCAAACTATTAGGAACTTTATATGCACAAGGAAACGCTTCAGCGACTCGATCCAACAATCGCGTTCCCCATACTCGGTTCAACCCAAAGGTAAAGCGTAAACCAGTCTTAATTATAATCTTCTTCATCGTCCAACACTTACTTCCATTTCTGATATCATTCATAGATGGTACAAACGCATCAACTAAGGTTCTCGCAGTTGTAGAATAAACAGGAATAGGGCAATAGATGGACAGCTCTTGAAGCACAGGAAAGTCATTGCGATAATCAACGACACCACCAGAGAAGATCCAATTCATGGGTGTAATTCGAGTATCTACATTCAAAGCATATATGCCATTAGTATAATCATAATCATTATAAGCACACAAACGATATGAGCGAATACTTACAATCCCACACGTCCACGGAAATTTTTAGTTGTCTGAGATTCGGGAAACGAGGGACGGTAAGGTCCAAAGCGTTATTCTGACCTTCAACACACAGCGCATACAAACTAAGCGATTGCAAGGAATGTGAAAAAGTCTCAAAAAACTGTCGCAATGCGTTAAAGAACTCGACAGATATTCTGAA
>JAQIWQ010000449.1:0-16747 GCA_034695825.1 Folsomia inoculata
GTTCAAGCCAAGAAGGAACAACATTCGACCCCACAAATATTGGCGGCCAATCCCTTGGATAAATTGGATTGTAAGCAAACCGAGTCGTCATTATTTTCGACATGAGGTTTATTTTATTCATGAATGCTTTTATTTGAATGCAGTTAGTAGTCCAGAGTTTGTGAAAGGCGTAAATGATTTGGCCGACTTTCTCAAAACTACTAAACATCCCAACCATCTCATGACTCTGGAGGCATGTGCTAGACTTGTCAAAAGTCGATACTCGAGACAATGTATGAAAAGTGGAGAAAATGTGGCCAAGACGGTAAATTTTACTAATGGATGGATGAATGTTTTTGGAAGTCTAATATAATATGGACTAAAGGGGTCCGCCTTCCCCTTTCAAGAAGTGGATAAAAGCTTTCAAAGTTCAGATGTGGTTCTAAATCATGCAGCCAAGGTATGCATTGTATGGATGGCATTATTTATGCATTCATAAACTTTTCATAAACTTATCCTTTTACACATTTTCCATTCATATTTTTATAGATTTTACGCCTTCTGTTCATCATGGATCTGAGAGATTTGCAAACAAAAATTAATGAATGTATTGTCGCCGTGCAATCCATAACAGCTAATCCAAAGACTGATACTAAATTAGGGAAAGTTGGTTACTAAAAGTATGTTTACTTTTGTTTCTTTGTAAAAATGTGATTTTACGATTCTCAATAAAATGCAGAATCGACCACGCATAAAATGCATCAATTTTCCGTAACAACCTTATGACAATACTTTTCAGGAACGCACTTCCTTCCAAAAACATTTTACTTTCCACAAATTCAATTCGCACTTTTTCAAACTCGGGACAAAACTTTAATCTACTTCAATTGCGAGGTCCCATCAAAATTATCAAGGAACTGAAAGGTCCCCTCGCTGTACGTTGGCACTGGATTGTGTCACCAACCAACAAAGTCACCCAGTGTAAGCCAAGCCTCACCCATTCGACTGTTCGAGGGATCATATTCTTCTAAATCTCCCAAATTCATCCCCTATAGAAACGTACAAGAAAACGGCAATAACGTATTCCCACAAAAGAATCACCACATCCTCATTAGATCGAGGTCCAGTCTTGACGTGACGACCTCGAGGTGGAGACAACACACCGTCAAACAAACCATGTCGTCCAAGGTATCAAATATTATGAGCCCCACAACCTCAGAAGTCAATGCTTTGGAGAAGAAGGGCTACGTCATCTCAAGAAAGATTGGTCAAGGATCATATGCAACAGTTCATTTAGCCGAGTACAGCGAAGGGGGCCGGAGGGTCAAGCTAGCATGCAAAATTTTCGATAAAGAGGTAAGTACATGCAACTCATTCCAGTTGAACATGTTCATCATGTTGTAACACCGTCATGCCATGTCATATTATCATTTTGCAGCGAGCCCCCAAGGATTTTCTTGAAAAATTCTTTCCAAGGGAGTTGGATATTCTTACCAGGATAGAGAATCCTCATCTCATTCAGGTTAGTAGTTCAAATTTAAAAAGATTCAATGTGTCGAATGTCTTCTCAATGAATGAATCTGTACCATACCAGGTCCACTCCATCCTTCAACGCGGACCCCGAGTCTTCATCTTTATGCGATTTGCAGAAAATGGCGACATGTTGGATTTCATACGACAAAATGGTCTCGTCCCAGAACGGCAGTCCAAAATATGGTTTCGTCAACTTGTCCAAGGACTTCAATACCTTCACTCGCTGAATGTGGCTCATCGAGATTTGAAATGCGAAAACATTCTTTTATCTCGCCATTGGAATGTCAAAATCGCAGACTTTGGTTTCGCACGATTTTGTGTCGACAATGATGGTATAGAACACGCCCCCCATGCCTAAATATCCCCTAAATCTATAACTATCAACTTTATTCTACAGGAAAACGAGTGCTGAGCCAAACCTACTGTGGATCAGCAGCCTATGCAGCCCCTGAAGTTGTTAGTGGTACCCCCTACAACCCCAAGTTGGCAGGTTAGACAAAAGAAGTTATATAGATGACGATCAAACGATCGATAAATAAGTAATGCTTATGTGTGGTACATGGTAGATGTTTGGTCAATGGGCATCATTCTCTACATCATGGTCAACGCGACAATGCCATTCGATGACTCCAATCTCAAGAAATTGCTCAAGGATCAATTGGCTCGCAAATGGGATTTCCGTTCAAGAGTGAAGGATGTTCTTACCCCCAGCCTTTCGCAGTTGGTCCGGAACCTTTTGGAGCCCGACATTACACAGAGAATTACCCTGGACCGCGTCGCCACGTAATACATATTTTAATTATAAGATTTATATATTATACTTAAGATTTAAATAGACAATTTACAATTTAATATTTACTAGTAAGATTAATAAATATTAAATTCATTTAATTACGATAGTCATGAATGGGTCCGACGAGATGGAACAGAGAACGGATCAATTGCTGCTGCAAGTGGGCTCAATTCTACAGCAAGCTAGATCACCACCACCACCAAACCTGACCTGATACCTTTTGACCCCGACACAACCCAACAATTAACGGAACGAAACTGCAACTAAATTTTCGGTAAACCACGTTCATGCAGACAAATTAATCACTCACTACCTTCCAATTCTAATCACTTGTTTGGTAAATATGCAGGTGCTTATCAAGAAATGCAGCGGAATCTCACCTAAAGTTGGACATCATAGAAGAGTTTTTTTAGTCTTTCAATTAGTGGTAATACTACTATTTTGGAGCAATCTCTCATATTCATGATGAATCATTATTTAATGTAAAATCATTTCAAATTCCCTTTGTTTATCATGTCTACTTACTTTATCCACCAACAACTACCAAGAATAAATCACACAAAACCTGTAGACATAATCAAACCAACTACTAGAGAAATCTAACATACGTATTCTTATTGCTTACATATAGATGCTGATAATCTTGTGTTTCATCTTATCTAATTTAATGCCAAGTAAGTATATTGATGTCCTAGTTCTTTTCCTTCTGAGAATGTCTTCCTCCAATTCCAAAGGGTGGTAGATCAAACATCCTTGCAATCCCCGTATACATTAACCCTAAAACAGTTTCAACATTAAGAACCCTTCTTGTTCTTTATGAAATAACTCACCTGCAGCAAATGTAGAAATAGCGAATTGTTTAGGAAGTTTCATCATGTGTCTCTGTTCTACAAATTGTAATACCACATAAACTCCAGCCCCTGTGAGAACAGTCCCTCCAATGATCCTACATGGCCAACAACTCTCACCACCCCCACTACCCCCTTTGACATTGGCCTTATCCATCCCCTTCCTGTTATCAACAAAAAAGCAAGGTGAGATTCTCACATGAGAAAAATGAGATTTGTTCTCATTCTGTGGTGTAAAATGAAACGGATTCTTTATTTGCTCACCACCACTTCCGTCTGGTCTGCCAACTAAAATCTATCCTCCAAACCACGTGCACTCTACACAAATTAAGTCAATAATTTCTATCCAGTTCAACTTGTCTTTAGTTTAACAATAATTTGACGTTGACGTTCAAGTTGACGTTGAGGTTATCATCATAATGGTGGACGTTGCCGAGGATGGGAGTGAGCTAAGTTATTCAGGGGATGATCAAGTTGACGAAGACAATGTTGAAGGTGACGATTTTGAAGAGGAAACAGCAGAATCCAGTAGCAGCACCAATGATGGTGGAGAAAGCAGCGGCAACGATAAAGAAGACGAGACGGAAACAGATTTTCCAAAAAAAGGGCAAGAGATTTCCGGCTGGGCAGACTCCATTTCAAAAATACTCAACAGCACCAAACCAAAACATAAAAAGGAACTCATTTTATCGAGGGCTAGAAAAGATTATGAGGTCAGTTTAATTAAGGGCTCAAAACATTGAAATATTCGTATTTTTCATCTTTCAAATATTGTTCTTCTAATCCTTCTAATCTTTGTGGTTTGGTTTGGTTTATTTTAGGTCAATAAATCACTCAAGACCATCAACAAGACGGGACATAAAGCTGGCTCTAAATTAAAGGACCAGAACGAGTTGGAAATTATCCCAAATAAACCAAAGGATCAAGTTCAACTTGAAGATAAGCAGAATGATGAGGCTACTACGACGGCTAGTGCTACTACAACTAAAAAGAAGGATGGCGAAGCATTGTTATCCCTCAAAGTACAACGAAGGCTGGAACTCAAACAGAAAAAATTGGTGAGTTGGGTGTGGTGTGTTGTAAAAAAAACGTAATGGCTTTTATCGAGTAAAAATTATTCATTTTCTAGGAACTCGCATGGGAAAATCTCGCAAGAATGAATGCAGAAAAGACAGATCCCCAATTAGAGAAGGATTTAGTTAAAATGGCTACAAAGTAAGCAAAATAACATTCATTCACTGCAAACATTTATTTGGATTCTATCTATAATCTGCAATTATCCATTATTAATAGAGGCGTGGTTCAGCTATTCAATGCGATATCGATGCAACAGAAAACAATCAAGACAAAGCTAAAGAGCTCTGAAAAGTCGGAATTTAAAAAGGACAAAGTTCTGCATCAAACGAAGGATATATTTGATGACGCAATGAAGAAAAGTAAAAAGTTGGCGAAATCCGCTCCATCTGACCCGGCTGACCAGGCTGAAATAAAGGAGGAGGAGCTGTCTAGCAGTGACGATGATGATGAGCCACAGAATGTCACAGGATCGATCAAACTTAACAAAAACAAACGGAAATTGTCTGATAGTCACCAAAGTCTTTCCTCGGGTAAAAAGAAGCCCATCTGGAATGCAATTCAAGATGATTTCATGCTAGATGCCAAGTTAAAGGATTGGGATAAGGATAGCAGTAGTGGCAGTGAGTGATTGATTGGTTAATTAAATTAATGTAATATGGAGGTCACTACTTATTTATAGACTTTCATTCCATTTTAAACTACGCCAGGTCATGTCTGTTTAAAAGTAAATTATCGTCATATTTTATCTTGTTAATTCATAAAGATGGATTTGGTTGGATTGGTAAAGTAAGAATATACTAATAAATACCACTTTCCAACGTAATAATATACATCAATTTAGAGCGATAACAATTTATTGTCTGATTGGTTTTTTTCGTTACAATGTGCTAAATATTGTCCATTGGACAATGTCCAACTTTGCAAGTAGTATAGTAGACTCACGGATAATTTTGATAGGGTTGGGTTACTTCAGGCCAGGTAGGGACAAGCATCGCCTACTAGTGACCTTTTGGCCAATACTGAAAAGGAACAGGAATTGTCCCTTCATCATTTATATGAAAGGGTTTAGTCTCTGAAATCTTTGGCTTTGGGACATCCGATAGCGTCTCTTCAATCCAATTGTGGAGAATATTCAGCTGGGGACCACTTATTTCATGAGTTTGCTTCGGAAATGTGTACAAATGTCCCTCCACATCGTAGGTCTGCAATATCAGCGTTAATTTTCTTTACCACATTTAAATCACATTATTTATATTACCCGAAGCTGGTCAAATGTTGTCTGCGCCCAACTAGGACGCACTAGAGGATCTATTGTCCCCAGACTCATAAACAGTTTAGGCAGTTTTGAAACTTGGGGGTTTGATTTTTCCCTGAGATGGCCATTTCGCATTATTTTTCGCTCATTATCCTCCACTTTCGGGTTATCTTTGACAAATTTCGACAAGTCCTATATTCATGTACACCAACAAGTAATCAGCTAGGTATAAAATTATTGAGACCACTATATCGAAATAGACATACATCAAAAACGGACGAATCTTGCGGTAGAAATGAAGACAGCGCAAACACTCCGGCGACACTACGATTAAAACGATAGCCCAAATGCAACGCCATCGATCCTCCCATGGAGAATCCACCCACAATCACCTTCTTCACCCCTTTCGTTTCCTGTTCAGCTCGAATCATTTGGTCCAATTGTTCTCCAACTTGATTAATGGACAAAACATCTTCTGGCATATTTGGACCTGGACTCAGCCTGTCGTACCATACCGCAGTATCCTATGTGTGGGTCCACACAATCACAACTATTATAGGTCAGATCAGGTCACACAGGAGTTATGTCAATAACCTTTCCATCCATGAGGTGATAAGGTCTAATGGGGGACGAAGGGTAGAGGACACGATATTCTTTGAATTCAAACTGTCTTTTAAGCACACGAGTCACCCAGCTTTTGAGCCCTTGACCAGAGTCACCTGCTCAAATGGCGACACGATATCATAATAATATTATAATATATTGTCATCTGAAATTATAATAATCAGTTCCTACATGTTCCATGCAAAAAGAAAATGGAGCCTTTACAGACGCCACTGCTTGCACTAGTCAATGCTGTCCTACCCAGTCTTCCCCCAGCCATTCTATTCCCCCATAAACATCAAATAATTCCTCCTTTATCTATATTTTGCATAAGTATCTTTGAAAAATGTAACGTAACGTCATTTAATTCAATACTTATGCATTTGGAAAGACTATGGAAATTCAGACTATACCTTGCATATTATCCAAATCGTAATCATTCACATATTATATGCATGAAATGCTAAACTCGTCACTGGTGAGCAGTACATCAGTATTTCTCTTAATCAACCCACTCAATTATGATAACTATGCCACAGTGCAGTACTGTGGGTGTTTTCTTAACAAATGCCATGACTTTCCTTCACTTGTCTTGCAGTTCTGTTACTCCATTCATCATTCATAGTCCATCTTTCTCTCTCTTCTGTCCTTAGCTTTGGCGTTGTTTGGCGTCAGTTTTGGCGTCAGTTTTGGCGTCAGTCAACGCACGCTCTTCTCTACAAAATGGGTGTGCAAGGTTTATCCTCATTCCTCAACCAGTACAGGGACAAATATTCACAAAATCTACTCCTCCGAAACCAACCAGTCGTCATCGATGGCTCCAATTTAATGTACTACCTTTACTTTAAGGGAGCCAGAAACAACCCCCATCTCTTTGGAGGAGACTTTATCGCATACGCATACAGGGTGCGGGGGTATTTTGAAAACTTTAAACGTGCTCTCATCCGACCTATCCTAATTTTCGATGGCGCAATCGAAAAGGAAAAAATCGGCACAGATTTGAAAAGATTCATAAAATGGCTAAACTCTAGTTTGATTGTCGACATCAGCACCGTCAATTCCTATCAGGGGAACACCAGCATTCAGTGTGGATGAGTGTAAGCATTTACTATATATTTATTAATAATCTTTAACCAAATCATTCATACAGTCCAAGCCATACTAAACATTCGTGACTAATTTACAGGTCATCTTCCACGAAATTATAGCCGATATGAACATTATTCAGTTCCAGACAGAATGGGAGGCAGACGACACTATCGCCCTTGTAGCAAAACATCTCCATTGCCCCTTGCTAAGTATGGATGGCGACTTCTACATTTACACCGGACTACAAGTAATATCCCTGCAGTCGATTCAATTTGCCGAAAACTTGACATCCGCAGAAAAGATTAGAATGAACATTGCTCCAAACAGGAAAATATCTGCAATTCGGTGTTTCTCCCTAATCGCCCAAGAGGTTTGGAGAAACGAGTTCCAAATCACAGATGGCCGGTTACTCCCATTAGCTAGCGCACTACTGGGAAATGACTACATTCACAAGGATGCTTTTCATGGAGTTTTGGATAAAATTGAAGGATATGATTTCACGATGAGAAATTCTGAAAGGATTCATCTCATTATGAAATGGCTTGGATCTCAACAATTCTCTTTTAAATCTCTGCTGGACAAGGTACTTGATGGTGTGACGGACAAAGATAGGAGCAGCGTTCGAGATATCATCAACTACATTATGAAAAGCTATTGGGGAACTAATGGCGAGGACAAGATTTTGCAAAAAGTTATAACTACATTAGCAATGCAACTTCCGGCGACTGAAGAAATTCAAGAAATTGAAGACTCAGTCACTGACATGCAGTCGGCGTTGAAATCGACAGAACATCTTTCCTCGGCTCTTGACGACGTCGATATCGACCCCGACATCGACATCGACTTTACGGAAGAATCCGACCAAGACACCGACAGTCTCTCCCTCAAAATCCAGATAACCGTCCAACACCTTCCCCTTCCCTGTTGGTTCATGGACCTCTACTACAAATGCCTAATCCCTGCGTACCTCATCAAAATCGCATACAACAAAACCGTCCTTCTGTACCCTCAACTGGAAATTGAATCCTTGCAAGCTTCTCACACAATCTCTATCCCAATTATACAAATTACTGCTGGAATAATACTTGGAGTCGATACATTTGTCATAATGACCCACAAAGGAAAAACTATGACACAAAAATTACTCCCAACTGCAGCCCTTCAAGATTTCTCCGTACCAATGCCATCCCTTGTCAACGATGACAACATTCACACCAAGTGGACCTTAGTACAACGCCAAAAAATGTTGTTGACATCTCTCTTTCTAACCCAACCGGAAGCCAAGTTTGTTACCGACTATCCACCATCAGTTCAGCTCATCGTGGCATCCTCACTATATTTTGTCAAGAAATTGTTAACCCCATCCGCAGTGGCGGTGGCATTATCGATCCTCATAAGTACTATCCAACCATTCATCCTTTTCTCCAAGGGATCTTCTACAATCGCCAACATTTCGCAAAATTGGCGTTCCAACACTATTGACGAAATATCTGACCTACTACACAGAGTCTGTTGTCCCTCTAGCCAAACACGACGTTTTTACAAGTCCTTCGCAAAAATCCCAAACACTCATCGTGACCAGATTTTTAAAGATACCTACGACAAGGTCAAAGTTTATGACTATACCCAGTACAAATGTCTCCTCTATCATACAACAATGTTGAACAAATTGCTTGGAAATCCATTCAAACCTGCGTTAATCGATACTACGCTAAATTGCCATCTCATTTACAACACGGTGAGCAAAATTGTGCAGATGGAATTCAATTTTTTGGAATTCATCAACCTGCATTTCGATGGTGGATTTGGTCAAGTACTTGCCAAATTCGTCAACTTTGTTTGCAAGACTAACGGTATTCATATCAATAGCCATTTCGCAAAAATCAAGCAAACAATCGGATTAGAAAAAAGAAATCATCAATGTCAGTATTAGTACTATTAGTGGTGGTGGCAATCAATTTTCATTTTTACATACGTAAAACTGACGACTAATCATTTTAAGCATTTCAAATGTCTTATTTTTTGTATTGGCATGTTTTAGAAATGCCAATGAATTGTAACCTAATTAATTTTTGGTGTAGATGATATTACCTAATGTCACCAACGTGGTCGACAACCGATTTTATTGATACTCAATCAAAATGCATAATCTTATGACCTTTCTAATATTATTTTTCTATTTTTTGACAATACACAAATTGCGTAACACAATACATATTAAATATCAACTAATCCAAGTACGTATTTCTTGTCCTTGCCATATAATGGAAATGTTAACGAATAAAATTGCCATTTTATCAACTGTATACTACTACAAGAATTATTCCACTAGAAATAATTTCATATAAAATGATTGAAATCCAGTTCATATTGTTTTATAAACTTTTATTAAATCCAAAACACAATTAAACTTATCTATTCACAATTTTACATGAATCAAGTGCTTTCTTGCAAACTTTCAACAATCAAAAACAGTCAAACATGCACTTTTAGACTTGACATTATCATAAAACAACAACCGTTCATGAACAACTTACCAAATGCAGCTTATCATAAAACATCACCTAAAATACCTACCATCTACTTATCTTAACATTGGACGAGATCAAGGGCCATTATCCTACAAAATAATGCATGCATTCTGTTTCATAAATTAATTTTATACAGCAATTGACTAGATTGCACTCTCAAACCTCTTGTTTTATCAACGCCGGTTTCCATTTACCTTATCCTACCTTATTGACTAATTGGTATCAATCAGTCAATGACTTAGAATTAGTTAACATATCATATCAGATATAATATTCTTAAACAATTAACATGAAAAGTGCTTATGGGTCAGTCAGTTCAGTGAATTGACTTGAACTTGACTTCATAATGCACCTTCATTATACATATTACACCAGTGTCCTTTTGCCTTTAATTTAACAGTTTCGTATACACTTATCCTACTTGGTGCATGAGTGACCTTAATCATTAATACATCATCAAACAATTAAACATCTATAAATAAATATATACACCATATACAGTATGTAATGTCCGGCCGGAACGATATTTTAACTTACTAAACTATAAACAAATTAAATACAATTAAATACACAAATCATACCTGGACTGCTAGCATACATAAGATGACCTCATGATGACCTGACTATGATGATATCTGCAAGCCCTACCTACCTAAGCAGCCTCATTAATGACAATTAATTAATGAAAATATGAAACATGAAAATGAAACCGATATGGAAATATGATACCTTCAGGAAAGAAAGCGTGTATGAAAATGAGATGAAAATGTTTAATGAAATGACCACCTACCTACCCCATCTGACCTGATCTGACTAGATCTGACTTGACCAAATCTGACTTGACTTTACCTGACTAGATTGTACTTGACTGAAATAACTTAATTGAATGAGGTAAAATATAGATAAGCGCAAACTGATTAGCACAAGTTCCTGACCTTTGACAAATTAATAAAACTAGTCTCGTTTCCAGAATGATTGTACTCTTAAAACTGCATGTAAAAGACAGCGGACTACTTGACTAACCTAATGACTTGATTGCAGGTACGAATGAATATATTCATGGTAGAAATTTGACTCCTAATTGACTAAATTCAAGACTGACTTGACGTTGACTTACTTGACGACTAGATGCTCTGTATGAAATGACCCATGAATGAAAGTATGTACTTATTCAAACAGAGCCTTGCGAGCTACCATGAGATGAGGATGCCGAAGACAACGGGGACATGAGTGGGGTAAGGGTACTCGTATTTGGCGAAATGGAGGAATGAATTGGCGACGAGGTCCAATTTGAAGCCAGAAGTGTCGCCCTCCCACTATTTTGCAAGTCTGCAAATGGTAACGAATGTTTCTCTGGGATTAGATGGGACGCCAAATGTACTTGGAAATCCTTATAGTCTCGGAATGTTTTGCGACAAATTACGCAATTATAGTCAAACTCTAATTGTCTCGATTTGGCTCTTAGTACTTCGTCCTGGTCCTCTGATGTGATTGACTCGGCTGCAATTAAGAAATATTATGGATAAGTTAAGGTTGTATGGGGAAAGTACAAATGTCTCAATTTCCCCAACGTTCATACCTTTTGATGAAACCAAATCGATAGGTTTGTTGTGGTAGTCGGACTTATTGTCTTCTCTAATCGATTTTGGCCAATTGATGGAGGATGATTTGACCCTAGTCGAAGTAGAATCGGTGGCAGATGTTGTGGTGGTAGAGCCAATCTTGGAGACTTTGGTATTTTTTGACCCATTAGCCCCACCACCCCTTGGACGATGCCACCTTCGATGCGACGCCAAATTAGCTGGACAACTAAAAACCTTATCGCACTCTGGACATCGATACTCGACATGAATTATGCAAGCACAACGATGTCTCGCCAATTCAAATGCGTCGTCATACTCTTCTTGGCACAGGCGACAAAGATAAGCACCGATCTTGTTGTCAATTTTTGATAGTTCGTCCCTCGCTTCTTCAGTCACTTCCACCGTATTAAAGGCAGGGTCTATATCTCCTCGTCGAGTGACCTGCAAATTTATATAAAAAATATTACTAAAGGTTTTTAACACAAGTTATTAAACACTACATATACCTGGATGCCTAACGCCGTAGTTTCCTCATACTTTTCCTCATCCTTTAACAATAATTGTTGATTCCTCTCATCTCTAACTGTTCCAATATCTCTGATAATTGTCCCAGAGACTGGAGATGATTTATCCTCATCAAACTGCAGGCGTCGCACAGCTTTCGTCTTTTTCGACGAGTCTTTGGGTGTCTTTCCCCGTTTACTACTCTGCACAGATGAGGAAGGCGAAGATAAGCGCAAAGTGCTGGATGACAATGGCGTAGACGTGGACGCCGACGCCGTCTCGATAACCACCTGTAACATAATCAACCTATTTATGAAACAAGGCTATAAAATATTAAATTGCTTCTAAATATTTTAATTTAGTGTCAACTCACCCTCGACGATGACTTGCTCGCCCTGATCGAAACAGAATTTACCGTCTTCTTAACCGAGTCTGGAGTTATTGCTAGTGGTCTTTTTCTCAAAAGGAGTATGGGTGACATTGGCCCAGTTTTGACGCTAAGATCCAACCCTTGACCCTGTTGTTCATCATTCTCGTTATCCTCTTCCTCACTCTGTTGGAATGTTGGAGGGAGAGGGGGATGATGAATTCTGGGGGAAAGTTGTGGAATTGTTCTTTGTATCAACTTGCCCCCATGTCCTTGTCTGCTTGGGGACAATACCGGAGAGAATGCGGAAAGCTTGGCAATCTTCCTTGGTGGACTTAGAAGACTTAGATTGAGACCAAGGGATAGCAGTGGTAGTGGTGACCCAGGTCCCGAACTACAACTAGCAGAAGGAGGACTTAATTTACCAAGTACCATCCCATGTTGTTGGTTCTGCTGGTGTTGATGTTGGTGTTCTGTCCATAACTTTGCCCAGTGCAGAAGTGCAGCAGGATGGAGGGATGCTGCAGCGGCCAAGGAGGGGACAGGGTTCACAGGGGAAAAGTCACCCAAATAAAGGGGACGTGGTGGAAGGAACAATTCACTTAGAGACGACTTATCCATCATCAACATTTACAGGTTTGCTTAGCGTAATGTTAGATGGGATGATTCGACTAGGTGTGCATGAGTGAAGATGTGACTCATTGACGATAGGGATGACTAATTGACTAGTTGAGGTGATGATGACTAATAATTGACAAGATCCTACTCACTTTCTCCAGACTATCTATTTGCACTTCTAAAACTTACTCGACTTAGTTCACACTGACTCAATTGTCTTGACTAGCCTCACACGCACTAGACAGTTCATTCTTGACTTTGTTCTTTCTTGACTAGGTCTAGTAGACTATGTAACACTTTCTTTGACTAAATACACACGGAGGCAAGTTGAGACTTTCTCTTTCCTCTGACTAGATTGTTTTAGACTTTATATTTAACTGAGGTTGACTCGAATCTTACTTGTTTTTGGTAGTAGCTGAATAGGTTTATATTTCTCAAGACAATTTAAAGTAATGTAAATAAGGGAAGAATGAGACTTAGAAGAGGAAAGAATAAGAGAAGATTGGAAAGTAGAGTGAGTGAGTAGTAGTGGTTGGTGTGATGAAGAGTTGAGGTATGACTGGATTTCTCGACAAAGCTATAGTTTTCGTGCATGGATTGGAGCACCCGTTTTTTCCAGCGTTTCGCACTCGAAGCGTTTCGTTTGGCATTCTCTCGCATGGACTGGACAAAGTCTCCTCCTTCTCTTTGAGACAGCCCCTCTCTGTTTGCACCACTCATGAATCTCTCTCCCTTTATCTAACGCTATTCAACAGTTCCAGACCACAGATATCTTCACACACCCTTCGCCCTGCCTTCACCAATCCAATCATAAAGGACACCACAACATTCCGACAGACGCGCATGGAAATTATACACAGTTTATGGGTTGGGTTGGGGGGGGGCACTTTAAAAGAACTAACTCTTGTCCAAGTAAGAAAAGAACGGGGTACAATTATAATTCATCTCAACTGCATTGATTCAACTTCAAGAAAGACAGAGTCAAATTTACCTTCCATTATCATATATCATTATCATATGATATTAGTAGGTAGTATTTATCGGAATAGTTAATTGGTTCATTATACTATTAAAATGCTCCCTTCTCCTAGTTAAATTAGTCCAACAAAAATAGGACATTGTCCAGTGAAATCTGTAAAGAATGAAAGGTTTTAACAGGGGAAATGCTTCAGAATTCTCATTTAGCCCCAGTTAAATGCCTTGGAGAAAGTCTTGGCTGTATACACATTTACATTTCTATCATAATCCAACCCTTAATTCTCAAAAGTTTACATATAATATGCAAGAAAGATTACAAAATAAATATAGCTTCTTCACCCCAAGTTTGTTATCCATTTTATATTCTCAAACCGATGAATGAAAACAATCTGTACTTAGCCTCATATAGCTAGCCATACGCCATACCTTTTGCCCGTTCTGCATACATGTATCCAGTCACAGTGTCAACAATTACTTTTCTCACATCACCATAATGCAATATCACCATCCATCCATCCGATCCGACCAGACCAGACCAACCGTTACACAATTTTGTACAAGTGATGCGATGATAACCGGTAGAAAATCAATAGCACCGAATTCTGTGGTCCATCGGTAACTACCACACCACCGTTCGTCCACCATTCTTTCATTTCCTCATATTTTTATTACTTTTACAAGTTCCTCTCCTGTTGTCTACTTTTTCTACATTACACATATAGAACAGATCCCTTACAAATCGATACCACAGTCCCTCTGCCTCATTCTTAATTTCGAACGACGATACGTAAAAAACTTCTGCAACTAACAAACGATGGGAATTTCATTTCATAGTATGTAAATATACGCAAACCCGTGCGTGATACTTTGTGTCATATCTTAGAAAAATTAGGTCACCTCACCTCATCCCAAAGCTTTAACACTTTCTATTCTGCATAATGCTCATTCATTGCAATATCATTGTCATTGTCAGCATGATCATTAAGAAAATCTGTTGTTGTTTGTGGCTTGGCTGATAGTGAAAGAGTTCAGATGGATAATCCAGTACAGGGTCAGTCCAGTCATTGTTCGTTCGTACCCAATAAAGAGTTGGATAATGGAAGTGCAGATGCTGAGGAATATGCAGATGCCTCTGCTCTGCAATATGCATGAATCACTGAATTGTAACAATAACTTCTGGCAGTGGCACTGGCAATGGCAGTGGCGGTGACATGACAAGGATCGTCGAATTCATGGTTCAAACGTATGGATGGAAATCATTCATTTCAAGGGAAACAATGACTGAAGGAAACCAACCAGCAGATTCATTCCAATATGCAAGCTGCACGGCTGCACTGCAATAATATCATCAATAAGTACACAATCAGAGATGAGACAATTCAGACATGGGTAATCTTCATTACCAGGAAACATTCATGAACGATATTTATTGTTTTCAAAGGTGGCACTAAATTATATGGGCTCAATTAGCACAAAGAAAAACTGTATTATGCCTGCCTGCCTACTCTTCTTCACTTTAAATGCTCATCTTCTATCTCATAATGTATTCCTGCGCACGTTTAGTTTACAAAACATCTTTACTTGGAAAAATCCCCTTGTTGTCGTAATAATATGTAATAATTGTTTTGCGCGATATGATGCTCCTTAAATTCTCTTTACTAATGTCAAGAAAGACGAGAATATCCTCTCTGTCTGTGTCATGTCCTATCATATCCTCCACCCACATTCTCCCTCTTAAATGTTATTTACGAGTGGGAGGTAAGCAAACAAGCATTATGTAAAAATGTAATCCGAGTAATGAATAACCAACCACCATAACATAAGAAGAATAGTAGCAGATGCAGTAATAAATGGTGCCAAACAAGGTGAATTACACACTAATTCTTGTAGTGAAACCTTTTATTAACTGCAGCTGCCCTACACGAGCCGATCCTACAAAGTGTTCAAGATTTAAAAGGGCAACAAAAGTCAAACTAGTAGACGCTTTATTGTTCACTCAAAGTCAGAGATTCAGAGATTCAGTGTCCTACCCATATATCCTAATTGCCCAAGCTAAAATATGCTTTGAACAATTGTTGTAAATAGTTGTAAACTAGCAATAAATTAACGAAGCAACTGAAGGAGAAAGAAGAGCATTCTCAAGTCTTGAATTGTAAGAATTTACTTGAATGGTACAATTTGTTACTTTCTTTCTTTAAAGACTCGTCTCAATTTCCATTGAAAGCCAGCACAAATGTCCATCCCTTCTTTGACATTGTAATAAATTGACAAATTGTCTAATTGACAAAACAAAGAATTCGAGTAATTGTACCTCTTCAATGTACAAGCTCAGTTTTGTTGTATTGAAATCAGGTAAAATACAAGAAAGTGAAAGTGATGATCCAACTGGATGAGACTGGTTAATTTCTGTACAAGGACTAATTTCTCAACGTGAACTAATTGCCTCGCTCAACTTGTACTTCTTCCTCCTTCCTTATTAGATTCAATTAGTTGATCATTCATCACACATTTCTCATCTATTTTAGTATAGTATATGTATCATCCATGCATCAGTAATTAAGCCAGTCGGTCTAATATTTCAGTTGAGACTGCCTTGAGATTGATTGAAATCCTCTTGTTCACCGGTGGATGAACAAATGGATCACTAATTGCTCACACTACACTGACAAAGACGAAAATTCACCCATTCAGACACAAACTTGACAACTATTTCATTCTCTAAGAAGAATCTTAGTCACATTTTACTGACATTTAACTAACTTTATTTGCATAACTTTATGAGTATATATTAATAGCATCTTGTTACGCAAACGTGCAATTTCATTTCTTATACAAGTTTAGTTAATTAACTCCATAATTTACGTGGGTGGTTCGCATGAAGTAAGCGTTTTACTTTGTTTAACATTTTCTAAAGAAAACTTACATTTCTCAAAAAGAAAAAAAGAAACCATGCAACTAACTGAACTAACTAATTTCCACTTAATTCCAT